>MJUU01046257.1:53733-67227 GCA_002080025.1 Modiolus philippinarum | reverse complement strand
AAAAAAGTGTGTTGGTGAATATAATTAGAACTTTGAAATGAATTTACATCTTAAAGCAATATAAAAACTACTTTTGCATGAACAATAAAACTTCTTTTAGTTATTTTTGTTATCAAATAATACCAAATCTGTGATTTTAGGCTTTATTGAAAAGTTTAATTTTTGTTACATTTTTTGAAGTTGTGACCTTGATCTTTGTCGCACAAACCTCAAAATCGATAGGATTCCTCCTCTGATCATAACTCATGTCTATGCTAAGTTTCATTTGGATGTGTATTGTGGTTCTGGATATATTGTGTTGAAACGGATAAATCAAATTTTTGTTCTTGTTTCAGAAGTTGTGACCTTGACCTTTGTCCGAAAAACTCAAAATCAATAGGGATCTTCCTCTAATCATAACTCATGTCTGTGCAAAGTTTCATTTGGATATGACATGTGGTTCTCAAGATATCATGCGGAAACCAAAAGTTGACGCCCGCACGCCCAGACGCCCAGACACCATTCATCAAATTATAAGCCGAGTTCGACTTCGTCGCAACTCGGCTAAAAATATATAATTTCATGGATACAAGGTGTAAATCTACTTAGCTAACAATTGAATTTCCATATTTTTCTCAATCATTCTGCATTCTGTAGATGAAAAACGGCCAAAATGAGCAAAAAACTTTATTCTCGATTCTAGAAAAAAATCAAGCATGGTGACCCATATTATTTATTACAGATTTCAGGTTTGTTGAGTGATCTCTTCAATACAAAAAATCTCATAGATCGATCTGCTTTATTAAAAAATATGCGCTAATATTTTTCAAAAATCTTTATATAATATCCTTCAACAATATAGGAAACAAGTAAAGTGATGAATAGCTCTTTTTGGAATTAGGTGTTTTACTGATATTTGAATCTTCTACAAGGAAGCATACCATAATATCGTAGATGAAAGTATTGTGAATTAATTTTATGCATACGGCCATTTCGCCAACTTATGTTTCTTCGATGCAGATCAAATCAAAACATTTGGAAATCCCTAAACCAAAATATATTTTATACCGTATAGAGAAAAAAAAATATCATTATCATCTAAATAAAAGCCAAAATCAGCTAACGATAGAACTATAAAAAAGGAAGATACTCCTTAGATTTAAACAAAATTTTCTGAAATTTAGATATTGCAAGTTTCTAAGAAAAAATCGGTTTTGGGCCAGCTCTGAAGTCCTGGGTACTGGGATGTTCAATACATGGATAGATGGATGACAATCTTGAAAATGTTACAATTGCCTCCGACAAAAAAAGGTCAAATAGGAAACTGTAAAAGTAATGAATCTGTAAATAACTTTTGTTCGGAATTTCCCTCACCGTTTTCTGATATAATTCTTAAAACATATTGATGAAAATAAATACTATAGACCTACATTTTTTTGAAATACAGCTAATTTTATTAAAACCTTTAAGGGCATTTCAAAAATTTTTTGGGGGGGAGATAAAAGCTAGCAAAAACGATTTCAATGTTTTCCCACAATATGTCGCCGACAAATCTAACCTTGTACATGCAAAATCCCCATTGTCTTGGAGAAAATAGAATTTTGTAACTCGCAGTAACTTTGTATGGTTTCAAAGAATAATTTTTAAAAGTTGCATTTATGTGTAACTCGAAAACAAACTCGTTGCCAGTCCAGTGATGAGGAAATGATAATACGGAAAAATATCAGCGACAGCGATATGAAATCGACTAGTTTTTGTAATTGGTTTGTACTTGTTTTTTTTTCTTAGTGAGACAAGAATGGCTTTAAGGATGGTCACTCCTCAAGTTTATTATATCAAGGATTTAAAAGTAACATTTTTATTTATTAGAATATGGATCATTCATCATTTTAAGCAAAAAATATTGATAGGTCAGTGTGGTCCTTTTTGAGATTTAAACGACTAAATTTTGGCGGGAAACCGAACTTCTCTAGACTTTTCAATCACTTTGCATTAAGGCAATCAACATTTAAAATGCAATGAAGGTATATCAAGAATTTCATAAAATTTTGTCAAAGGTCTTTTAAAGATGTATACAATAATATTTTGAAAAGATAAGTGGGGGGTCAGTGTGCAAAATTTTTTAATGCATCATGATGGATAAAATAAGAGAATTCCGAAAGTCAGAGACAGTTTCAAAAATCTGAGGAGTGACCATCTTAATATACAATGAAAGGACATAGAATTAGTTCACTTGAGACAAGTCAAAGTCTCTACAAATACATGTTAGAACGAGTAAAGGAACAATGCTTTTGTTATTAATCACAATGAAGCCTTCAGTCTATACTAAGATTTGATTACTTTTATCAAGCATTAGGCAGGTAGCTTTTGCACATGTCTTTTAGTTAACAGTTACAAAATCATAAATATAATAATTTGAAAATACATTTGTTTTGTTTTTTTTTACTGACTAATATCATGAATTGCCAGTACACAGAATTAGAATGCAATTTGTTTTATGCTACAATTTATTACTTTTTGCTACTTTTATAATGAATTTAACACATCATTCACATACAATTAAGATCTTTTGAAATGATCACTTCAGCATGTATTTCGATGTTGCACCAGGATACTATAAACCTCAAATATCATACAGGCAATGACACACTGCTGTAAGTTATTGCAAAGTTAGTACAATAAAGGCAAATAACGCTTTACTGTGAGTGCCTTGGTTTTGAATGTTGTGATTTTAATTTTCGAATTCCGCTTTCTTTTCTAAATGAATTATACAACCATGCAAAGTGCAAAATTCGTTATAACAATTTGGATACAGCAATCTTCATTTCGAATTTCATACCACCATTTCTAACTATAGGTTAGTTTTAAAGCTTTCAGTTCTGATAAAACATCCACAAAACGACATTAAAGCAATGATGTAGCTATAAAAATGTATTTACTGAGCCATACACCTCCCAAGTTGTAGTATTTATGTAGGTAACGTCAGTTTTCAAAGGAAAGTAATGTTGAAATGTTTAGAATAAACAAAAATGTGCACAACGTAACAGATGTCCAAGAAAACAATAGGAACTTCATTGTTTTTTTTCTATCCCAAACGTCTAGCTAACTGTGTTTTATTTTCTCAAATGTATAATACACTCTTCAATGTCCGATCCTGTTAACCGCCGAAATACTGCCCTGTCCTGTTTTGTCAGCGCCAAATATCTGTAAAAACAGTTCACTTTCCGTGTTATAGTGGATAGTATCAAGAGGAACTTAATATTGAAATGATTGCATGTGCAGTAAAACATCTTTAAACATTTTTCGTTTGCGTCATCAGTTAAGTAATTTGCTATAGTAAATAATTAAGATGGAAGCACAAATAACTTTTGTTTGCGATATTTTGAACGAAACCGATAGCTTGTGAATTTTGTCTTCTGACGAAATTATTCAATGGAATGACTTGTTACAATTGGTTCATGGTGTGCCGTGACCTAATTTCATGTTTTGTACCTTGACTTTCCTTTTAATATAACACAAATTTGTATGGTTATTATGATATGATGGGTTGCCAAAATAGTCCCATCTTTCGACATTTTTCGATTGATCGTACGTGCTCTTTATTTGACTCAAAATTTCAATATACAGGACAGCTGATTATTATAATATTCTTGGCACAGCAAATCACTGTTAATAATTTGAGCGAGCTGCATGTAAAGTGTTTTTTCATATGTGTTCCGTTTTTTAAACGATCGCAAAAAAATTGTGGTCGTATTAAAGTATGGCGCAGTCGACGAGGTCGGCGTCTGTGAAAGCATAACTGATTCTAGTGGACGGATTGTTATCAAATTTTAGTATTATGTTTCTTGGCACATTCATAGGAAGGGTTTTTTTTTCAGTTGGTGGCCCAGTCCGTTTCAGAAAAAGTGACCAAAAAGGGGTTAAATTAGGTATTTTTGTGTCTGTGGTCAGCATAGTGAACATTTTCAAATTTTAGTATGAGATTTCTTGGCCCAAGCTTAAGCCCGAGATTTGATTTCGGGTTCCTGGTCCCGCCCGTTTCAAAAAAGGGGACTAAAAAGGGGGTGAAATTTCGTCTTTTTGTGTCTGTGGACAGCATAACTGGTTCTAGTGAACTGAACATTTTCAAATTTTAGAAAATGTTTCTTGGAACATTCTTAAGAATCTTTTTTTTGTAAGTTCGTTGCCCCGCCGGGTTTAGAAAAATGGGCCAAAAGAGGGTTCAATTGGGCGTTTGCACAAATTTGATTGTAGAATCGTTATTTTTTATCGGATTTTGATGTGGTTTCTTTCAGTGTACTCCTTAGATAATTTTCAATTAGTAGTACATGTATGCCAACGGATTTCACGTGACATGTACCGTCCATGAGATAAACTAGGCCCAAAAAGGGCGAATTTCAAAATGTTTAATATTTCAATTTAATCATATTTTGATGCAGGTTTTGCAATGGATTAATAATGAAACTTAAACATTGCACTGCACAATCAGATTTTTGTGAACTTTTTTCCTTTCCGAGCTATGAGTTCCAAATTGGTTCAAAGTTGCAAACATTTGGATTACCTAAAATTTTGATGATCCGACTTCAATGGGATTTTATTTTCTTTAGATTCCTCTCCTTGTAAGCTTTCATTTATATTCAATGGATTTGGCATAGATCTTACCGTTTCCGAGCTATAAGGGGTCAAAGGGGTCAGAATTACAATTTTTAGAAAATGTGAAATCTTCATTTTTCATCAGATTTTGATGGGATTATTTTCTTTGGATTCCTCTAATGGTAAGCTTTCCTTGAATTGCAATAGATTTTGTGCAGCTCTTACGGTTTATAAGGGGTCAAGTGGCTAAATTGCAACATTCAAAATTTGTGAAATCTTTATTTTTCATTGGATTTCAATCTGATTTTTTTCTTTAGATTTCTCTTGGTGTAAGCTTTTAGTTGGTAGCCAACAGATTTTGCTTATTTTTTACCACTTCCGATCAATAAGTGAGGATACGGACTAATTTTTATTTGCACTAATTTGTCTCCAAAAAATTAATATGTCAAGGACCTAATTGTGTCCAGCATATTATTGTGTCCTCATTCATTTTAATTTACACTTGTTCAAATTGCAGTGGTCGACTTGCTGCGGTCGAATTATGCTGCGCTAGTCGTATCCCTTTATTTTAATTTTTGTCAGTGTAAAGTCTTCATTTTATGACTCATTATTATTTTTACTTATCGGTTCGGTGGTTGTGTATTACAGTTAAAGTAATAAAATACCTAGGTAACCATGATAACAGTGAATTTGGGTCCTGCATATGCGCACTGTTGATCATACATGTAATACTGTTAAAAACATAAATTCTATCCTGTTCAGCATATCACAGTTCGATTTAGAATTGAATTATGTTGTAAATTAAAGGACTATAGTACCGTTTCCATACCACCTTTCACACAAAATGTTGGAATGTTTTACTTGAATTTTGAGACACATTTGTTTTAGCATTTATAAAAAAAATGACTCGATATAGTATCGTAGTTGATTGACAGAGAAATGAAAACTTACGAAACGCCGTTGCCAAAATTGAGTTTATAAACTTGTTTTTCGAAATTTGTACATCCAAATGCAGATATATAACATAAAAATATCAAAGTAAATAACAAACAGTAAATTTCGTTATGTCAAGGAATAACATTAGAAACAAATAATATAGAAAGCCGTGATCCTACTATGGACCACTAGCAGTGGCACCGGCCCAATGGTTTCAAAGCACAAAAATACTCAAGTTGCATAATAATCAGTAAATATAGTTATAAAGTACACGTGTTTCAAGGAGTAACCTCTCATAAGCAGCATTAGTCATAATATGGAAGGCCATAATCGAAAAAGAGTCAAAAAAGAAATACTCATTACCAAAAATATCAAAATGGGAAGCCAGACCCAGTACCAAGTACTTCTACCGAGTGCCATACACGGAATGAAGCCTCGGTATTTTTAAGGGGTTCGGATTTTGATAAAAACAGAAATCTTCTACCAAACACAAGGTTAATGTTTTTCATGTCGACAAATCTTGGACTATTTCCTGTTCCGCAGATGACAATAGATTAAAAGCTTAATTGTTGTTTCCTCTACCGGATTTGACATGTTCAACACAGCGGGTGCCTTATAAGATATATTACTCTACCGGTTTACCTGATCTCACCCATGGCTTTTTATTGGATCTTGTATATGTGTGTGTTCATTTTTTTTCCGTGCCGTGCTCTTGTTATGTCTGTTTCTTTGTTTTTCCGATGTTGTCTATGTCTTGGGTTGAACGGTTCGGTTCTCACTTACTTTAGTAGTTGAATACCCTCAGGGACCTTGGCCGAGTGGTTGGTTTCAAAGTACAAAATTGTATAACCATTATGCTGAACAGGTGTTTGATGTAGTAATAACCTCTCATCCGCAGTATTAGAATCAAATAATATGGTAAAACTTGAAATTTATCAAAACAACCCGACTAGCGCAAAACAAGTGATAGTTACACGAAATAAGGAGTATAGAAAAAGAAGGGAAACGGGGAATGTGTCAAAGAGACAACGACCCAAAGGGGAGTAATAACAACTCAAAGCCACCATAAGATCTTCAATGAACGGTGAGAAAACCCCGCCCCCAACGGCAGGTCGGAGTCGGCCCCTGAATAAAGAGTAATCAAGTTAAGCGAAATAAACATCGTCCTAGTATAGTATAGATTTCTGCTGTGGAATCAGTTACGGGAGTACGATATTCAGAACATGTGATATCCTTGAGTTTCATTCATTCAAAGAGGGTTAAATATTTTTGCGCGTGGCTTATATTTTCTTGGTCATATGTCACTTAATTAAAAATGCATAAAACTGCAAATATACAAAATTTCAATTATATTTTCACATATTTAAATACATAGACAGCTAATGGAAAATGAATGAAAACTGGAGAGGACCGTTTCCCGCAAAAATTTTAACGTCTTATCAAAACTCCATACGTGGATTTTCAAGATTTATGTTTATGTTATTTTATTAGAAAATGTATTCAAAACAACAGGAAGCGGTTTTTTTCTAATTATAATTTTTGAATCTCAATCTCTCCGTAAAAAACGCACGCGACTGACACCACTTCAGCTTAGTATATTTTATAAACTTATCAAGAAATAACACCATTATCTACAAAAATATCGATAAATAAATCTACAATATTATTACATCATATAAATGCCAAAGCTATTTAAGTTATATCTCTTCCGTTAATATTCAATAAATTACGTAAACCAATTTCAAAACTTTGACGAAAACCTATTACTATTCCTATAGTAAAGAAAAAAATGTTTGATCGCAATCGTATCTTTCAAATTGTTAAATTATTTCTGGACATTTATCAAACTTATACAAAACTAATTCGATAATTACGGATGCGTGATTTAACTTTTTTTGAAATTATAAATGAAAGTCGTCATGAAATCATAAAATGCACGTCATAATTTTATTAGACATACTCATCATGTTGCGTTTCAGCGTTCTGGAGAAATATTTCAGCTATTTCAAGAAGGATAATTTTAGCATAGAAACTTGGATATGCATTGACACAGAACATTTCATTGATATCCTAAAGGTTTGTAAAGTCTACCAGAAAAGGAAATGTTCAACTTTGAAAGGCCAACTATACTCAACAACAAAAGAAACGCACCAGTAACATGTATTTATAAGTACCTTAAACAGCAAATATCTACGGAAGCTTATTAGGGACACAGACAAATTTTTTTTTAATTTGTAATTACAAATTAATAAATTGTAATTACAAATTAAAACTAAATTGTGTTGTGTAAAAATAAATTGTGTTGTGTCCCTAATAAGCTTCCGTAAATATCTCTTCAAATACTTGCTGGAACAACTTGAAATTTTTACAAATTGTTTCTCTTGTCACAAAGTCAAAATTTTGGAAAAAATGAAACCTTTTGGAATTCTGAATTTCGTTTTCCAAAAAAACCACTTTTTCACTCAAAAATGCAAAAATTGTTGAAAAGGATGAATTTTGAACCTTTTGTGCTCCTACCTGTAAGATTTGGTAAAAATTTACTGACTCCGTAACTTTGGACAATACACCTTCCAAACAAGCTCATTCTGGGGAAAGCAATTCTCTGACTTGTGTTTTCTCACACATTCAGCAGAAACCGTTGCTGTGACTTGAAAATGACAAATTTTTTGACAAAAATTGACTTGCTTGTTCTGAAAATTTGAAATTAAAAAATCCGTGATTCCTCACATAAAAGGATGAGAAAAAGTCCAACACTGAACAATATTAGTAAGTATAAAATACAACGAAATAAGGTCAATAATATGATCATTCATGCGAAAGAACAATATTTCTTAAACGCAAACGAGTTTTTGGATGAAAATTCATCAAACCCGAAAAAATTTTTGGTCATTAGTTAAGAAACTTATGGGAAATAGTGGCCGGTCTTCGTATATGTCACCGATTATCGATCCAGATTCTTTTAATATGCGTTTTGATGATAATATTAAGTGTAACTTGTTAAGTAATTTCTTTTGTTCCATTTCAAATTTAAATGACAATGATAATCCGGTACCAGAGTTAGATCTCCGTACAGATAAAGTTCTCCGTGTACAAGAAATACTTTTAGATGAAATTGTCGATACGTTGAAATCACTGAATATTAAAAAGGTATCCGGTCATGATCAAATCAGTCATCAGATGCTCAAAAATACTGCGGCCTCAGTTTGCGTTCCCTTGCAAATTATTTTTAATTACTCTCTGCGAACATCAACTTATCCTAGCAGTTGGAAGCTGGCTAAAATTATGGCACTGTTTAAACGGAGACAGATCTTTAGTTTCAAATTATCGGCCCGTATCCCTTCTTAGTTGTGTTGGAAAGGCATTTGAAAGAATTATTTTTAAACATGTGTTTAACTTCTTATTAGAAAACAAATTGTTGTATAAATTTCAATCGGGGTTTAATCCCGGTCACTCAACTGTTTATCAGTTTATCGAAATTTATTACCAAATATGTTTATCCTTAGAAAAAAAAGGAAATTTTTACTTCCGTTTTCTGTGATATCTCAAAGGCGTTTGACCGGGTATGGCACAAGGGTCTTCTGGCTAAGCTTAAGACATATGGAATTAGTGAATCTCTATTAAAATGGTTTGAAGCTTATATTTCAAACAGGAATCAATTAGTTTTCATAAATAATTCTGAATCAGACATGGGTTTCTTAAATGCAGGTGTACCTCAAGGCTCTGTATTGGGTCCGTTGCTATTTATCATATATATAAATGATATATCTGATAATTTAGATAGTCTAGCTAGACTGTTTGCAGACGACACCTCATTGTCATATTCATCGTCTGATGTTTTAGAAATAGAGAGACATTTGAATGCAGATTTAGAAAGGCTAAATGAATGGTCAAAACGATGGCTTGTAAAATTTAACCCAAAGAAAACTGAATTTGTAGTATTTACTAACAAAAGAAATGTTGATAATATTGATTTATTTTTTGATGGGGAGAAATTAATAATAATGATAATCATACTCACCTAGGTATTAGTTTGTCAAGTAATTGTAAATGGTGTTTTCATATTGATAATATTTGTAAAAGAGCTTCTGCTCGAATTAATATTCTAAGGAAGATTAAGTTTTTGTTAAGTAGAATTTACTTAAGTAAAATTTATTTGACATATATTTTACCAATCTTAGAGTACGGATGTGAACTTTAGGATGGTTGTTGTGCTCGTGATACATTAAAATTAGAAAGACTTCAGTTAGAAGCAGCTATAATAGTTACTGGTTTGCCCTTGTATGTTGGTTCTGAAAGTTTATATTTTGAAACGGGTTGTGAAACTTTGGAGGAAAGAAGGAAAAATAGAAGACTTAACTTGTTTTATAAAATCAATAATGATTTAGCGCCACAGTATTTGATAGATTGTTTACCAACCATTGTTGGCGATGTTGTTGGATATGGTCTCAGAAATGCTGAAAATTATAATGTCCCGAGGTGTCGTCTAGAAACATTCTCTAATTCTTTCTTTCCTTCTACATTGAATTTATGGAATCCTTGCCTACTAATGTCAGGCTCATTCCATCATATTCAAGATTCAGGAAAGTCATTAAAGGTCAACCTATTCAGGTTCCTTTATATTACACTTTTGGTGATAGAAAAATTAATATCATTCATACAAAACTTCGGCATAGATGTAGTGCACTAAATGCCAATTTATTTCGAGTTAATTTGAAAAATGATGCTGGTTGTATATGTGGTCATCTGTATGAAGATGCTATTAATTTTTTCTTAGAATGTCCTTTGTATCCGTTAGATAGACTTACATGTTTTGACAATATTAAAGAATTTGTCCCAATAACTATAGAAAACATTCTCTTTGGTTGTAGTGATGTTGATGATGAAACTAACGAAACTTTATTTAGATCAGTTCAAAAATTCATTCGTTTATCTAAACGTTTCTGTTAATTAATTTGATGTCGTTTTGTTCTCTATTTTGATTCAGTGTGTAAATTGAAATTTTATACATTATATATGTATATATATATTCAGTTATCAAACTATTTGATTTTAACCTTGATATATATATTTACATATATGTAGTAATGCTTTGTAACGATTATTATGTCATCTTGTTCTTTGTCAATATTGTATTATATGTCTAAGGAGATGGACTAGTAAGTTGAAACAACTTGTTCCCAATCCTTGTGTATTTTTCGTTTTAGAGACAATAAAATAATTATAAAGTAAAGTTAAAAAATACATAAAAATGGCTGACGTAGCTAAAATATTTAGGGAGCTAGGTAATATTTAAAAAGTGGTGCGTTTCTTGTGTTGTTCAGTATATTTAGGCAGGAGGGATCTATTCAACCGTGAAAATCTTACTCTTTAAGGAGGAGAGATCTATTCAACCATGAAACTCCTAACTCTTTAGGTAGGAGGAATCTAATCAACCATGAAACTCTAAAGCTCAGAGACCCTGACTAGATTCAATATAAATCCTTGTCGATTGTTCACCAGTAGGGGGGTTTAATAGAGGAAAGCAGTAGTTATATACCCGTGATTCTCTCTAGGGCTCCTTCTCCATATTTGGAGCTTGTATTATTTACATTGACTGTGCCTATCAGTACACTTGTAAGTTTTATTGCTTATGTCGTATAAGGATCTCTTAGCTAACGCATTAATAATTTTCCATCCAAATCTGGCATCATATTTCACAATATGCGATTCTGAAAACATATGGAAGTTTAAAGCTATTTTGATTTTAAATTAAGTTGAAGGCTATTTTAAATTTAAGTAAAGCAAAAGACATTTAGAGAATTCACAAAAGCAGTAAAATCTTATTTTCAGACACGGAGGATCACAATGTACTTCTCTTGTTTTCCCCCCAGAGAACACTTAACTATATCAGAAAGATTAAAGCTCTTTTAAAAGACATAAAAGACATTATATCAAATGTCAGAAGTTTTAATGTTATTTTTTCAGAGAGGATTACTAGAATATGGGAATAAGAACAAATTACTTTTGTCTGGCTAACTTTCTAAAATACCCATTTTTATAAACAGTTCATGGAACAATATTTTAAAAGTACTGCACTGTGCATAATTTTACGGGGAACAGCGGTTCAGATAGAAGTTTGAGATATAGGCAACCAATTATCTTTGGTGTGAGACAATAGAATTTTTTTATGCAAAACTGGATCAAAGGACATACTAGCTGAAAATCTTTCACCAAAAATGCGTATTTGTAATTGAAGTGCAAATAATTTAAGTAACGACATGCAGAATTTTGATTAATTCGCTGTTTATTGCTAGCTGTTGTATTGACCTTTCTAAAAACTGGAAAGATGAACAAAGGATCGTTAAACTGGTTTTTTAATTACTTGTATTTAAAAAAATATGTTTAATAGTGATATCTATCTCCCTTGACTAAATACTCATTGTAGTTTGAGAAAATTATACAAGTGATTTGACTCAAATTTCAAATGTTAATTAAAATTTCCGATCAAATCATTAACATGAATTCGGAATTTTTCAATACACTCGCGCTACCTTTAAATGGACTGTTCCTCCTCAAATTTAAATCAAGGTTTAAAAATTGATATTTTATATATTAGAACCTCGATCATATATCACCTTAAGCGAAAAATATTGATAGGTCCGTGTGCTCGTTTTTGAGATATAAGCGCCTGAAATTTTGGCGGCAAATCCAAAGTTCTCTAGACTCTCCATTTAACATTAAGGCAATAAATCTTTCAAATGCAATGAAGGAATATAAAGAATTTCATCAATTTTGTAAAAATTCTAAAAAAGATGTCTGCAACCATATTTCGGAAAGAAAGTGTGGGGTCAGTGTGCAACATTTTCATATTAGATAGGAGAATTCAGAAAGTCAGAGACAGCTTCAGAAACCAACTGAAGAGTTGTCTTCCTTAAAAGATAGAAGAGGTAAACCACAAATCATGTACCAACAAAAACGAAATATATAAGTATCCAATAAATACCTCTGTAAAACTTCTTTTTTCCAAGTATTATGATTTTTTTCAAAACAAAGGTAGGATGTACAACACAAAGAAAACGATGTACTACATAATTAAGTATATTGATTTGTTAAGTACCTAAAGTTAATTTCGTAAAAGGATAATTTCATTCTTTTTTTCCATCCATCTTGTGTAGTCTTGAACTATTCCAAAATCACAAAGGGGACATATTTCTACAGGCGTAAATTAGAACTTATCTTTTACCTTACAATGCAATTGTATAAATATCATTAATATTGAAAATGATTGAAAATGTGAGAGACTAAAAAAAGGTATATTGGTCCGATAACTCGTCTTGCAATATTTTGTCATTCTTGTCAATGTTGATGAAAGCACATAAAAATGTCAACTTGCACATAATAAGTTTTTGTGAACTATTACCTGCAGCCATATTATTTTGAATATGTACAGTAGATTACAAGAAGTATTGTTTTCAAAATTGCATTCGACTTTTGATTAAATTTGCGGAGAAGAAAATTATTCTCATTCCTAGGTTGGGATTTCAAAATATCCCCCCTCTCGATAATAAAATTGTCGATTCTAATATGACATCCATTAATCGCCTTGTGTCCAAAACCGTGGTAAAATCCGCATATATTCGTGGCTATTGGCATGACTATCGACGCTACTTTTGATTACGTCATAGACAGTTTGGCGACAGTTTTGGCAACGTCATAGAACAAAACGTCATACGTCATAGAACAAAACGTCATACTTTACGGGGTTAAGGTAGATAGACACTGTTGCGCTGCGCAATTCAATCGCGCATTAAAAAAAAGTAAAGAGTCGGATACGGGGCAGGTTTGATTTTCGAGCCGGAACAGTAATTTTCCGGCTTTTCCTTTGTGACGTCATAATTGAATGTCAGATGTAAAACGTCATATTTCGTTTACTTTGCCGCGAATTAACTCCCTTTTCCCGTAAATAATGTTAAATCCGGAAACTTTGTAAAATATCTCCGTTAAAAG
>MJUU01046257.1:43283-53404 GCA_002080025.1 Modiolus philippinarum | reverse complement strand
ATACTGTCTATATACCTTAAATGGTTGTTTCACCAACGAATACAAAGACGAATTCAGTTCTTCTGTACTCAGTAAGTGTTATATTAGAATCGAAATAATTCATGGGAGCGTGAATATATGTTGATTTTACCACGGGTTTGCCATTTATGCCTGTATTTACCCCTCGCATACGCCCTGGGTAAAATATTTGCCATAAAGGGCC
Source organism: Modiolus philippinarum (assembly GCA_002080025.1). Taxonomy (NCBI): domain Eukaryota; kingdom Metazoa; phylum Mollusca; class Bivalvia; order Mytilida; family Modiolidae; genus Modiolus; species Modiolus philippinarum. Next base: position 53,202 of record MJUU01046257.1, on the reverse strand, counting down.
ACTTCGTGGTAAAATCACCATATATTCACGCTCCCGTGAGTTTTTTCTTAAATCTAACATGCTACCTAAAGCTTGAAAATCCAAATTTTGCTATTGTGAGTAAAAAATATTTTTCAACCACTCAAACCCGAATGAAAATATATTTGGTTATATTATATTGAAAATTAAATTAATTGTTTCTATAGTACCATTTTGGGGAAAATTATTTTCTGTATGATCTGTTCATTTCAACTTCTCATCTCAGTACATTTGTTCGTTATGTTCCAAACATATTCTAGCAGGGAAGAGGTTCATTGATCTGCTGTGCTACTTTAACGCAGTAATTGAAATGTTTCACCAGATAATTCACATGATTGGTGTTCTTATCTCTTGCTTTGGAGTAAAAAGACCTTTTTTCGATTAATAAACGGTAAATTATAGTTCTGATATCGTAAAAATTTTAAAAACACTTCAATTTTATCATTTTTGCCGTTAAATGAAATGAATGATATTGCGTTTGCCACATCGTTAGAGGAGATGATTCCAGTGCAATCTATCACATCACTCCATCGGAAATTAGTCATGAAAGTGTTGTCAATATTTCAAAGCAAACATTTCAAATTGGTGCGATTCGCTTCATTCTGATTTCCCTCAATTAATTTCTGATTGGTATTGTCAATCGCCAATTAAGATTTTATAATTTCGTGCTGTTACTTGAAGGATGTTTCAGATATTTTTGTAGTGCATCGAAATATAATAATTTAGAGTTAATTGTTTTCTGGGCTGTTTTAAGTACACCATTGATCATAATTACAGTCAGTGCATCTTGAAAACAGCACGTCGGAAACTGCAATTATAAATTTTAACAAAACAACAGCCATTTTATGGAAAATTCTGCTTCATATGACGTCATTTTCATTTCATAATTTTAAGTTCAAGGACAGAAAAGCAGAACCAAGAGATGCATTAAAGATTTAAATACAACAACAAAAATCACTTTTAAGAAAATGGCATTAAATTTTTGAAAATTGTTTTTTTTTGTTTTTTTTTTTTTTGTTTTTTTTGTTTTGTTTTTGTTTTTTGTTTTTTTGTTTTTTTGTATCATTATATAAATATTTTGGTCTTTAACTTGGAGATAATTTTCTCGAATACATTGTAATTAAATACCAATGTTATTGAAAATTATAGTTTCTGCAGATGGCCATTTTGACAACGTCCATTGTATGTCTCTTTGAAATTGTGTAATAATTAAAAAAACAATTATGCTATTGCTCCTCGTTGGACATTTTTTTATATAAAACCTTTTTAAAAGCCTTCAACAGGCATCTAATTTTCTATTTTCCTATTATATCTCTATCTTTGAATCCCCTTATTTTAGCTTAAAAAAGTTCCATTTCCCTATATTATCCCAATGATAAGAAAATAATTTGTCGAAAATTAAAAATTACACTTTTTGTCAGTCTCAAAACAGGCATGCGTCAGTCTAACGACATGTAGGTATACGTCTTCAAAATAATTAATTCATCCAGTGCAATTTGTCTCGCGATGTCGGCGTCGTCTGCAGCATTTGGCTACCCCAAACGCCAAACTATTTTTTGAACTTCAATAACTTTCCATAAATCATATCCAATAACAATGAATTTGACACAATATTCAGTACAACTTCTTTATTGAATCCCTTATTAGTTGGATTGAGTTTTTAATCTATTATTTATTGTTTGCACCATACCTTAGCACATGTATGCCATAGACAGGTGGATACATCTTGAGTAGTTACCAACATGAATACCAGAATTATGTCATCTTGGCCTATATTTTCCGCAACAATGAATTTGGTTAAATCTTCAGTTTTGGTCTGTATAACAACAATGTTAAAATAAAATTGAAATTTAACTCTAAATCAAGGTCTTCCGTCTTTTGGTGTTCTTGCTTTTGCCTTGTCCCTAGACTTTGATTTGTGTAATCTTGTGCTTTGTTCCTTCGGTATTCTACTGCCGTTGTTCCATATATACAAATGTAGTCTATAGATGCAAAATAAGCTTTCGTAATTTTATTCTGATTCCAACTTTGGAAAATTACCTGTAAATGTCAAAGACAAACAATTTTTAAAATTTTTGCAAACAATCAAATATTTTAGCCACTTTTTCCTATCAGACATAATTCTGAAAAATGAAAATAAACAATATGGTTCCAATTTCGGTAAATTTCCTGAACTCTCAAAGACAAGCAATTTTTGGGGGAATTCTCGTTAGCAACCATGCTTTTCAGATTAAGTTTATGTTCAAAGGTTAGATTTATTTTTTTTTAATTCATATATTTTGGTTAATTTCCTGAAACTCTCAAAGACAAGCAATATTTAGAAATTTTTGTCAACAACAAAGCTTTTTAAATAATTTTAGTGGTAAAATTTTAAATCCTTAGATTTCAAAAAATTTATTCAAACATTGGTAAATTTCCTAATACTCTCAAAGACAATCAATTTTTGGTAATTCCTGTCAGTAACCTTGCCTTTTGTGAGAATTTTAGTCATAACAAAATAAATCTTATTGGTAATGATTAGATTTTAAAAAAAAATATGGTTGTAAGTTTGGTAAATTTCCTGATACTTATTTCTTAGAATTCCAAGCAACCACATCTTAATATAGGCCAACTTATAATGACAGTGGAGTGAACAGGCGAGACACTGTAGGTTCAGTGGATTTTTTTTTACAAATTATTCTAAATACCTTATTTTCTCATCATTTCATGTGACATAAAATATTTAAGTGTTTATGATAATTGACTTCAGCAATGGGATTACCAAGGAGGCCTTTATGATTTAACGTGTGCATTTACAGCCAATATTCTCAAGTCTTGGTTAGGTAAACTTAGGGTATATCAGAGCTGCCTTAGTGTCCCGTTGGTACAGTGCAGTCATCAGAAGACTTCAGTTTTAAAAAATGTTATTGGTAAGAGTTTGTATAATAATCTACATCTAAATAAGGTATGTATATTTTCATAAGTTATTAGATTTTTAGGAAAATGATTTTATAATCCCCTATGATTTGTTAAAACTGCCCTATAAAGCCCTAGTTTTCAACAATGTTAGCTTTATTTAAAGCCTTATTTTTTCACCAAAAACCTCTTGAAGGCCTGCTTTTAAATGGCGCAGAACTATATTTAAAGTTGAAAGTAAATATCAGATTTTGATTGTTTATAAATATTAATCACAAATGAATCCGGTGTATTTTGAAAAAAAATATTCTCTGTTTTTTAACAAGAACATAAAACGTGTACCTATAATCAAATAAATAGCAATCAGAGAGGTAAGGCGTTTTGTCTGTGATCTACAGATAATGAAAAAAATATCTCATTTTTAGCTTGACAGTTGTAATTTTCTTTTAAAGCGAATTGTTCACTGTTCCATAAAATACCACTATTCTAACAGAACACTGCATACAAATCGCCATATCAGATATATAGAAAAAAGTATGTAGAAAAAACAACAAGATGTCGAAGGCATCAACAGTATATCAGATTAACGTGAAAAACAAAAATCATAATACAAAAAACTAAATTATTTTGTAAAAGGGCACCATTAGAGTTTTTATATGACTGCAAGTGTCATTATGTTCACGTAATTTGCAAATGCCATTGTTGCCTAACACGAAACCTGTAAATGCTCCATTACAATTATATAATGAATATTTCAGATTGTAGTTGGAGTTTTTCCATTGTATAGTTTCGCGAAATATAATAGAAAGCTAAAAATGCCACCTACCTGTTGCAGATTTTCTTTAATTCTGCTACTGATGATGTATAATACAACGTAATCACACAGGTGGTAATAAATAGTCTATCAAAGTCACATTAATTCTCTGATCAAGCCTTCATCACATATCCACCTAAAACATATTATTGAACCTGATAATGTGTAACGGTATTGTATAACGTTCTCTCTGCCATACTGATAACAAAGAATCTATGAGCATTCAAAATAAAGCATTTAATATCAAACTAACTTTGCGTTTACGTTGCTGACTATTTTCATCTCTAATTATAAGCCTTTGTAGATGTTGTTTCTTTGAATTATCTTGTTACGTATAAATCATATTGTAACACATTTCTGGATTGTCCATACATCAAGAACATGGCTGGCAAGAATTGAATAAACTTTAATGAACATTAGTCACGTTACGTTTGCATAGTTCTTATTTCAATTGTCACAAAAAATGACAATTATAGGACTTCTGTGTAACCGAAAACGCCAAATGGAATAATGTAGAACGCTTGCTATGTGTGTTTTAGCTAATTTATTTTTCAATTCCCTTGGTGTGGTATTCAATAGATAACTGACATAATATTCGATTCCCCAAAATAATATAACGAAAGGAACGAAATGACGCCGAAACTAAGGATACAAATACTTGTTTGTAAAAGAAGGTCACTCCTCAATTTGATAAAATCATGGTTTTGAAATTAGTATCTTTATTTATTAGAATATCGATCATCATTTCAGTAAAAAAATATTGATGGGTAAGTGTGCCCATTTTTGAGATTTAAGTGCCCAAAATTTTGGCGAGAAACCGAACTCCTTAATTCATTTTTCATTTTCTTTGCATTAAGGCAATCGACCTTTGAAATACAATGAAGATATATCAAGAATTTCATCAAATTTTGTCAAAAGTTTACTCAAGATGTATACAAACATATTTGGAAAGAAAATTCGGGATCTATGCGCACACTTTTCTAATGCATCATGGTGGATAAAATATGAGAATTCTGAAATCCAAAACCTGAGGAATGACCATTCTTAACCAAATAAAATCACTAAGTTGTGCTCTGGTCATTCGCTCTACATCCTGATGTAGTTAGATGACTAAAGAACCAACGGAAATAAACAGATTGGCACTGTTGACGTCTTGAACTTTCTATGAAGCATGAGCATGTATACGTCATTGTTGAAGGCTTTATAGCGACGTCAAGATGAAGAACAACAATAAAAGCCTTATTCCATTGCTTGGTTCTACCGTGTATTTGTAGAGACTGTCTCATGTGCATTTACTACACATCTTTTCATTGTTTTACTACTATATATTAATGTAGTAGTAGTAGTAGAAGTAGAAATCATCATGGAAGTAGTAAAAAAGCTATGGATAATAAGTTATAATCAGGTTCATACCAGTGCTGTTCACACTTAGATATTATATGTGGTAATTTAATCCGTCTTGCGTTATGCTGTAGGACTTCAGGATGAAAGAATAAAAGGATACTCCATACCCTTTCATTCACCATGGAGTAAGTGTACATGGGACAAAATCCTTATAAATACATGGTTAGATTAAGCAAATGGAACAACGCTTGCATTGTTGTTCTTCATCTTGAAGTCACCATGAGCCTTCAACAAAGAGCAAACACTCTAACCTCATAGTTATTCAAGACGGGATGCATGTCAATCTTGATTAAATGCAGTTATAAAGACAAAATAGACCAAAAACTCTAGACTTATTTTCCTTCAATGTTTATTTGTTACATCAATCGGTTTCCCTATATCATTATTTAAAAGGTTAGTGTATGTAGCATTCAGTTGATTGGACATACAGTATTATATGATCTGGAAAAACATTGACCGGCAGCAGGAGATTGTGTGGCAAAATGTCATACATTTTTAAACAAACAGATATTTTATCAAAGATCCATGATCTCCTTCAGCGCTATTTTAAACAAAACCCATTATCGTACACAATAAATTTCCGTAATTGCTATGTATTTAAGCAGAGGAATATGTAGGCTAGACATATTATATATATATAATATACCATATATAATCCGTCAGAAAACAATAACGTGTTCCTTCATTTACCCTATAAAATTTGCCATGATATACATGATTGCCTTACGTAAAACTGTAAAAACGCCTCCTCTCAGTGCGTGCATTTCAACATAAAATGTTTTGCTACAAACCAGAATCACCGACCTTTAATTAGGGAGAGCGCTTGAAATTACATACGTAGTGGTAGACGGTTGCCCTTTGGACGCACTAGGTCTCATTTCTTAAGAAATTCATGTGAATAGAAGAAAATGAGTCCATGGGACACGGATGCCCCCGCCAGATATATATCGGCAAACAGGAAGTAGATGAGTCACGGATTTGAAAAGGGGAGACACGGAACTAATCATGCCAAAGCCTAAGACCAAATCAAATCATTTCTTCATACACAAGCCGAGAAATCCCTGCACATTTCGGACGTACGTACGTATAGACGGACGGACGGGTGGGTGGACAAGCATAAAACTTAATGCCCCGTCGCCTTACGGCAGGCGCATAAAAAGACCATGTAATGCATCGACATTTTATCTTTAACGGGTAAAGAGATGCTACATGCAACCTTCCTTGTACTTTATAAATTTACCAGTTTGGGTTGCATCCATATTGTAACCAAATAAATATATTTTGGTAAACGCTCCACCAAAATCAAATGAATCTATCGAAATGCACATTACATAAACCCATGATGAATTCTTTATCAATTTTTCACAGGATTCATAACTAGCCAAGTGCCATTTATAGGTTTTGTTTTTTTTTAATTCTTTTTCGCCATATTTGATTTCCTCCTTATTATTTTCTATTTCTTTGTTCTAAGGATTCAATTTTCGGTGATATTTGTCCGTGTACTCGTTGGATCATATATGTTTAGATTTAGTAAGTTGCAACTGGAAATTTTTTTTTTCTCTTTTTTATCTGTCGTATGTTCAACGTATGGGCACTTTTCACTGTTATAAATGGAACTGAACGTTTTTTTAAGACCTCAAAATATGGTATAAAAACTAGCAAACCCTTGCTCTTTTCTGTCAAGGGAGACAGTCTGGTTATACTACAATATTGATAATTAAGACCTTCAGTCTGAGTACCAGGTTGAGGGTCATCGGAGACCTTTGACCTTGTGAACATATGAACTCAGAAACCGTAATAGATGGCTGAAAATTATATCAGCAAAAATGTTCATTATGTCATGGGCTACATTTGTTTCATCGGACCGAAGCTCTCCGATGACGCCCTAGAGAGTTATCCCCCTTGAAGTGTTTCGGAAACTGTTTTTGCGTATAACTTTTAAAAAGTTATAGACTTGTGGTCAAGTAACTTATTACATTAATTAGTGAGAAGAGACCTCCAGTTTGAGTCCGAGGTCAAAGGTCATCAAGGTCACTGGTCAAGGTCATAGCCAAATGTTGGTATTTGTTATATTGTAAAATTTCTTATACGTTTAGAAACGTATATTTGAGGCAATTTATTTCTCATCAAGATGTTTTCAATACAAGACGTAACAAAACATTGCATTGACTAGGAAAAACCGTGCAATTATGTTCTGAACAATTGTTCTTTCAAGTGTTTTATATTTTTGTATCTTCATGACTAACATTAATGACTAAAAAAATACCGAAGTTACTGTAAATTTACTTTGTATGGGGATTTCGTCAACTTATGTCTCTTCAGTGCAGATAAAATTAAGATATTAGAAATCCAGGAGCAGAAAGATGTATAAAAACTGACATTGAACAAATTCTCAAAAGGGTCTAAATTAAAAAGCTAAACTAACAAATAGGTTAGGAACAAATTTGCAAAAGGGCTTAAACTTACCTTGCTTAGAACAATAGGTTTTTGCGGAAAGCATAGAAAATACTGTGGAGATAATGGGAAGGTACAGGCGACACAACACATCGCCCTTACAGTGTAATAGTACATGTGTTTGTATGGTTTGATGTTCAACTTAACATCTTGATATACGTCCTGCTAAATTACTCCAAAAATAATTTGCGTTATTAGATCAAAATCTCTACCTCATCAAAGAGAAGGCATATAAGAGGAACTGACAAATTAGACGTACATATTTTATTGAAACATGTGTATGTATTTTTTTATAAGTGATGTAAAGAGGATGTCCATTTCGTCTAAGCAACAGGTCAATGAACACACATATTACTATCAGTATGAAATTCAGCCAATCAAAGATTGCTAACCCCCGCTCTCTGAGATTAAAAACATACACTTATTTGAGAAACAAAAAGAATTAAAAAAAGAGTTCCCGAAAAAGAATTAAAAAAGGGTCTTTGATAGTTTCAGGAAATACTATAGTATACTAAAAGTGAAATCAAAGAGTTTTACAATTTTACTGTTGAAAATAACTGTTGTTGCTGTAAGAAATTGAGAAGGATATTTTGCTAGGTGGAATTCCAAAAATGTAACAGATATTTGAGGGTTTCAAGAAATTTTACCAAATAACAATAATAGATTTTTACCATTTAAATATTGAAATTGATCATTATTACTGAAGGGAACTGAAAAAGATATCATTGCTAGGTAGAATTCCAAAATGTAATGAGTCTGTGAGTTTCGGGAAATTTTTCAAATTTATGATTATGAATTTTCTGTCCTACTAATAAAAGCAGTAATTGCTACAGTAGGCCAAAAGTTACGGTTGCTCGTCTTTTATATTCAGTTCGAACCTGAGTCCATTTTCTTAAACCCAATTTAATTACATTCTTAGTTCTGTCTAAAATGATTTTAAAAAGTGCCCAAATATCAAGCATCATAAGTAAAGTCTGCTTATATAAGTAAAAAAGGTTCATATTCAGCTGTTCTTATGCAAAGTTTCAGAATCTAGGCACAAATACTTCACACAATTTCGGTCAATACTGGATAACTCGAAATTCGAAAAAAATCACATATTTTCCTGCCTTGAAAATTTTGACAATTTCTGCACATACAACTTTCAAAGTAGTTTTTATACGCCTATTGCAAAGTTTCTCTGATCAAATGTGAAAGAATATTTCAATGGAATCGATTCCTTAAGTTTTTTTTTACCCCAAAAGCCCCTGAGGGCTAATTTTTTTCACTACCCCTATGAAGTTTCCTTATAAAATAGCAAAATACCGAAGATAGTGTAGAGTTCCTTTCTGTTTACGAGTCGTTTGCCCAATTTTAGCTTCCAAGCCAAAATGTCATGCAAGAATTCATCAATTATTGCATATCTCGAAAACAAAATTTTCGCCTATAATTTGACCCAAATGTTCGAGACTAATTCCGAACCTGACACACATAACCAAATATCATACTCTTTTATCATACCGAGTTTCAAATTCGTGCCTTTTATAGTTCATGAGTATTTGGCATTTCCACTATTCTAACCTTTCGCTAAGCGGGGATGAATACATCATCATTCAGCAACATTTATTTACAAAGGGCAAACTAGTCAAACGTCTAACAAATATGTTACTTGTCCTTTCATGGAAGAAGAACGAAGTCCAATGTTCAGAAAATGTGTTCACAATATATAATAATGTAACACTTTACCACAGAAAAGTAGTCTATATGATCATCTGCAAAGTGTGAACTTAACTATATACTGCGGAGAATAGCCGCCGATTTGGTGATCGATTTTTGTAGATTTCACTCCTTTGTTCCTTCGGTATTCTACTGCCGTTGTTGCATGCCCCGAAGCCGGTTATAATATTCATGAACAAAAAGTTGCTACCCAAGGCATAGTCTCTACAAATGCATGGTAACATGGTAAAATCAAGAAATGGAACACTACTGTTATGGTTGTTCTCTTTCTACAAGTCCATTGATGGCTTCAACAACGAACTTTGCTGATACTTCATACTGTAGTAAGTTTAGGGTCGCCCCTAGTGCCAGGTCTCATACTTCATACTGTAGTAAGTTTAGGGTGGCCCCTAGTGCCAGGTCTCATACTTCATACTGTAGTTAGTTAAGGGTCGCCCCTAGTGCCAGGTCTCCTACTTCATACTGTAGTAAGTTTAGGGCGGCCCCTAGTGCCAGGTCTCCTACTTCATACTGTAGTAAGTTTAGAGTGGCCCCTAGTGCCAGGTCTCATACTTCATACTGTAGTAAGTTTAGGGTGGCCCCTAGTGCCAGGTCTCATACTTCATACTGTAGTAAGTT
>MJUU01046257.1:12059-35639 GCA_002080025.1 Modiolus philippinarum | reverse complement strand
TATACTTGGCCTGTGTTTTGTGGTAAACAATTTACATACCAAGTTTGAAGACAGTATGTTATTTCATTCACAATTTATGAGTACGAAACCCTAAAATTTGCAAAATTTCAAAGTTTAAAGGGGCATAACTCCAGAACCCCTTAGACCTTTGAACCAAAAATCGAGCTTGACTTGACCTGAGTCTTGTGGTAAACAACTTACATACCAAGTTTGAAGACCTTGCGTTATTTCGTTCACGAGTTATCAGTCAGAAACCCTAAAATTCGCAAAATTTCTAAATTTCAAGGGGCATAACTCCAGAACCCCTTGGACCTCTGAACCAAAAATCAAACTTGACCTGACTGTTGTAGTAAACAAGTTACAAACCAAGTTTGAAGACCTTGTGTTCTTTCCTTAACAAGTTATCAGTCGGAAACCCTAAAATTTCAAATTTTAAAGGGGCATAACTCCAGAACCCCTTGAACCTCTGAACCCAAAATCGAACTTGACCTGAGTTTTTTTGGTAAACAACTTGCATACCAAGTTTGAAGATCTTGTGATATTTCGTTCACAAGTTATCAGTCGGAAACCTTCGGGGGATGGACAGACGGACGGACGGACGGACGGACACACGACTGAGGGTATCACATAATACCACGCCACTTCGTGTGGCGGGGTATAAAAAGTAAAGAAGAAAGCATGCTATTTATACATAAGAGTTGTATTATTCTGTTTTGTCTGAACGAAAAAAAAAAAACGTATATTTTGTACATTTTTTTTTTCATATTACCAATAAATGCATAGGCGGATCAAGACTTAAGTGGGGGTCTTTTGATTGGAATTGGAGATTTTAAATTTTGTGCAGAACATATGCAAAAATTGGCAAAAAAAAGCAAAAAAACTAGTCTGGAACTCATCGTTTTTTTTCAAGGCTTCATCCACCGGTGAAATGGTAAAATGATTACCATTTCTCATTTATTTTCTAGTCTTTGTTGATTTTTCCCAAAATTCAATAAACAGTTGTTTACACTATTAGCCCTAAATAGAGGACAATAGAAAAATAGAGACTTTCTTACAAAATAGTAATCCGGAAAACGGAAAATACAGGTTAGTGAAAGTTCAAGGTGTCGAGGAGAAATGTAAAAGTTCTTGCCTGTTGGAAAAGGAACAAATCATGTCTCAGGCGAGGTAAAGATAATCCGGATATAGCCATATTGTAACTGTCAAAACATTTATCAAACTCGGAAAAAATAAAGGGCGTATCTCCATTGTGCAAAGCGTTCGTCCCTATAGTGAAAATTGCCATTTCAGCCTTGTTCGCAATCAATTTGTTTTTCCTACATGTTTATATTTTTTTTAGATGACGAGACATAGATTTAGGAAAGTGAAATCCAAACATGCAAAATTCAAATTCATCAAAGTAAGTTTTTCGGTACTTTCATAAGTATGGAATAATGCAAACAGATATGCTAAAGAAGCAGGGAGATTGTCAGATCATAGTACTTAGCCGGTTTTTATGTTAGGGTTGCTGTGAATTTAGTTTCTGTATATGCCCAATTCGACAATTTATGTCTCTTTAGTGCAGATTAAATCAAAACATTAGGAAATCCATAAATCGAAATACATGTAAAAGCTGACAGAGCACAAATTTCCAATGAGAGTGAAAATAAAAAAGCCAAATTAAGGTAAAGATGGGGCTATAGATGCAATATAAATCATTGAAATCAGTTACAAAGGTACAAATTATTAGTTTCAGGGAGATTTTTAATCTACTTTTATATTAAACGCAAATCTATTTCTGAATGGAATTTTGGAGAAAAAAAAAGAATTATATACAAAAAACTAACACATACAAGAAAGAAAAAATAAAAAATAAAATAAAATATGGTCTGTAACTCTTCTAAAAAGCTAAAATAGTACATGTTTCTATGAAATTCCGTCTTCTTTGATCGTATGATGTATGACCTTTAACCATTGTAACGTCATTTTCGCAGAAAATTCAAACTATGACGTTGCTGTATTGTAACGTTTCAACACGCTTAGCGACGGTAACTGTGGCGTATGCCCTTAACTTTCACCGTTTCAGATTTACGTCTTTTTCAAATAAACAATGAAAGGGAATAGAGTAAATACACACGAGACAAAGTCTCTACAAATACCAAACAATGGAACAAAGCTTTTAAAGTTGTTCTTCATTTTATACTTTATATATAATATTTTACGAAAGGATATGGAGTAAATGAACATGAGACCATAACACATATGTTAACTCCAACTGCAATAATTTTATTGAGCTGTATGGCCATTTCGGAAATTAATTCCTCATCAGCAGCACTAGAACCCAAACAAAGGAAATCCATATTCACAAAATGTTTAAAATGCATTAAACCTAACGAAATCCGAATAATCAGTAATATCAAATATAGCAAAGGACAAACCTACGATGGAGGGAGTTAATCCTTCGATTTTAGAATTTACATAAATTTAAATAATATATTGTTATTGAACAAAGTGTACACATGAGATATTATCTCACGTACAAGTACACCATATACCTTTTTTTGGTTTAATGTGTGTGCCCGGGACCTAAATTGGTCGACGATTACAGTCCCGTAATGATATTTATGTATTTTTTTTTATGTATTTATCGTATTTACGTTTGTCTTTTGTATTTTCATTGCGGGTTTTATTCTTGTGCAGTTCCTTGTTACTTTGTGGCATGTGACTATGTTTTTCAGTCATTGCAGGTGTTTTTATTTTATTTTGGATGCTTCAAATACTTCAAATCTAGATATATAATTTTTGCTATGTAGAAAAAATATCGGATATAAAGACCTAATTAATCAAATGACGAATATTTCATGAGACCTTCTAGCTCCATCAACGTCTCAAAGTGATGTTGTATTTAGTGCAAGAAAAAAAGAAAAAAATGTATACATAGACATTATTCTTTTAATATATTACCTGGCTATAAGTCAAATTTTATACACATATATATATTTTATACACATATGTTTGTCCATGTGTTGTAATTGTCCACTAGCTTAAAACACTAGTGCTTTGGTCGGGCAACGGATGACAGTGATTGTAAGAGCACCTTGCCTGTTAAATTTATGTTTGTTGACAATCCCGCATCCTTGACCAGATAAGACATGAATGTGGCGTTGTTCGATAATTAGCAAAGAATTCCGCTCAAATCGGTGCTATAGGGGCCGTCTTGAACTTACTATGAGGTATGAGCAAAGTTCATTTTCGAAGGCCTCATTGTGACTTGAAGATGAAGAATAACAATAAAAGCATTGTTCCATTGCCTGTTTTTACCATGCATTTGTATAGACTTTCTTTTATGTGCATTGTCTCCATATCCTTTCATTCAAAATATGTTTTCGTACCAGGAGATAATATGATTTAGACAGATTGTCATTAAATGACGTCTGTCCGAATTTCAATGGCCCATATAGTGCTTTCTTGTATAGAGAAGCAACCCGCGAAATATTAGCCAAATCTGTCAAGGGTTTTGGGGGAAGGTCATTGATATCAAACACTTGACTTCGGAAAATGTAAAAAAAAAATGCAAAACACTTTAAACTTTGACATTGTTTTTGAAATATATTTTTGAATTATTATTTTCTTGGCTTTAATTTTCTTAATCTTAAGTTTTTCTCAAAACATGCATGTTCATACAATTATTGCATTTTCAATTTTACAGATTTGAAATAATTATATTTATGTATTCCTTGTGATATTTGACGACATCTTAAAGAAATTGTTTTGCTGAATTGTAAGTGTCAAATATCTTTTTTGTAAGAGTAGCTTTTCCATCTATGATAGTTAACCTTTCCCGATGGACAGTAAACTTTGAAATACACATTAAGTCCTTCTGATGCAAAAAAGAGCAAAGTTTCTATATCTCGTGTTTAGTAATTTTAAAAACCAAATAAACATATCGTGCAAAACGCTGGTATTGTATGACATTTGTGTTACTTTGGGGAATTATGGGTTATATGTGATGTATCATTTCTTTCGTATGTATGAATTTTATGCCCCCAGATCGAGGGTCGCGGGGCATATTGTTTTTGCCCTAGCCCGTCTGTCTGTATGTTTGTCCGAAACTTTAACCTTGGCTATATAACTTTTGAACTATGTAAGATAGACTTTTCATATTTTGCAAGTGTATAAGTCTAGTCAAGAGGAACATATTAAGTATTCAAAAAAATTGGTCAAGTCAAAGGTCAAGGTCACAAAGATTAAAAAGGGGTTAATTTTGCTGTTTTCCGATATTTGACTGTAGAATCCTTATTATTTATCCTATTGAAACGGGGTTTGAAATATGTTATTGCTAATAAAATTGGGCAATTGTAGTATGTCGACCAATTTGAGGTAGCGTTTACCGTTTTGAGAAACAAGAGGCCCGAATGGGGCCAAATGGAAACAAATATTTTTAAAAAATTTTGTCAGATCATGTTGCAGTGTTTTTATGTAGGTCTCTTATAGCATGTTTACATTTAACAATTAAAACTATTTTTAATAAACAAAGCGAGCTTTTTCTAATAAGTTCATCCGGGTTGAATTGGGTGTTTTTATGGTAATAAACATCTTTTGAACTATATGAGATAGAATTTTAATACTTGGAAAGTGTTTAGGTCTAGTCAAGAGGAACATAAATATGCAAGAAAATAATAATAAAATATCAGAAAACGCGCCAAAGGTGCGAAAGCCGAGTTGCGAACATTTGTTATTGTCATGATTACATCATCGGATAGGTAAATAGTTGCATATCAGCATATAAATTCTTTTATTTCAATCAGAGATTTATAATGGAAATTTTGAGGAAGTTTGACTTTGTCCTTACTTGAACAAAAGTCAAAACATTCCAAGTTCCTTTATAAAAAAACTTTGGGCAGGGGTTCTCCTTTAAAATCTAGTTTTTTATTTTATTATTGCTGAAATTGAAAGTGTGTATTAGAATACCTTTTTTCTAATAATTTCAGTTTTCTAGTTTTGTATACATAGCAACCAAAATCTCCACTATCCATTGCAATTTATTTCAGACCACCTCTCAAAAAAAAATTTGGGCAGGGGTCTCCTTATATTCCAGGTTACATACATATTGCTGAAATCAAAACATTCCAAGCCCTCCCCCTTTTCAAACAAAAAATGGCAAGGGTTCCCCTTATAATCTAGTTTATACATATTTCAGAAATTGTGAAGCATAATTTTTTTGGGAAAGATTCAGTGTTCTGGTTCCCCTTATAATCCAGGTTATACATATTGCTGAAATCAGTTTTAAAACCACCCAAGTCCCCCTTTCAAAATAAAGATTTGGCAGGGGTTCCCCTTATAATCTTGTTTATACAAATATCTAAAATTGCGAAGAAAAATATGTAGCAGAATACTGTTTTTCTAAGATTCAATCTTCTGGTTTGGTTTCCATGGCAACTGAAAGCTCCACTATCCATTAAAACACATTTCAGACCAACATTCAAAAAAACTTTGGGCAGGGGTTCCTCTTATAATCCAGATAATATGTATTGCTGAAATCAAAACATTCCGAGTCCCCCTTTTATAAAAAAAAAAATTGGCAGGGGTTCCCCTTATAATTTAATTTATATTGTGACGGAAAATATGTAGCAGAACACTTTTTTTCAAAAATTCAGTGTTCTGGTTTGGTTTCCATTGCAACTGAAAGCTCCACTATCCATTACATCCCATATCAGACCACCATTCAAAAAACATTTGAGCAGGGGTTCCCCTTATACTTCAGGTAATATGTATTGCTGAAATCAATAATTTACAAAAAATCAGAATACACAAATGTATTTTTTTTTCATAAAAGATTTTATTTTTACTGGACATTGCAAAAAACTTTTAGTAATAATGAGCACTTCTTCAAATTAAATTAATTACCTCCCTTAGTTTTATTACCTCCCTTTTTTTAATTCTGACTTTTCATTCTATCTAATTTTTAAGTTGTTGACACCCAAAAAAAGTGTGTAGGTGAACATAATTAGAACTATAAAATGAATTTACATGTTCTAGCAATATAAAATCTACTATTGTATGAACAATAAAATGTTTTTAGCTTTTTTGTTATCAAATAACACCGAACATGTGATTTTAGGCTTTATTGAAATGTTTAATTTTTGTTATATTTTTAGAAGTTGTGACCTTGACCTTTGTTGCACAGACCTCAAAATCGATAGGGTTCCTCCTCTAATCATAACTCATGTCTATGCCAAGTTTCATTTGGATGTGTAATGTGGTTCTGGAGATATTGTGTGGAAACGAATAAGTCAAATTTTTGTTCTATTTTTCGAATTTGTGACCTTGACCTTTGTCGCACAAACCTCAAAATCAATAGGGATCTTTCTCTAATCATAACTCATGTCTGTGCCAAGTTTCATTTAGATATGACATGTGGTTCTCAAGATATCATGCGGAAACCAAAAGTTGACACCCGGACGCCCAGACACCATTCATCAAATTATAAGCCGAGTTCGACTTCGTCTCAAGTCGGCTAATAAATGAACTAGGTCAAAGGTCAAGGTCAGAAAGGGGTTAAATTGGGTATTTTCATATACACTGTGTATTTTATTGTAGAATCTGGGGGCATATGTAATGTTTCGCAAACACACCTTGTTATTCTTCCAAAAAGTTCTGTCTGTAGTAATGGTAATCTGTAGAAGCAAAAATCCAACTTAATCCCATAGAATAGTAGGATCATGTATAAGGTCAGATTTAAGGGCATATCAAACAGTTTCTTGTTATATTGTCATTTTTACGATTTTTAAATATATTGTGAATCCAGTACCGAGAATTCCAAAAATGAGGAGAAAACAATGGGTCACCCATCTTGTGTCCATGGAAATCGAGGTTAAAATTTGGTTATTTTTGCGTTTTTTAAAGAAAAATCAAGTTCTAGTTTGAAAAATTTTCAATCTAATCGATACCAAAGTGACAGAAAAACAGAGTCAAGGTTGAAAAGATTTACAGAAAAAGTAATTTTATATGAGAAAGTATGTTCTATTTTCTAAATCCCTGAATATGTAGCCCTTGCCCATTACAAATTCAATTTTACAATATTTTGCAGACTTCTCATATTGTCGATTTTGTGAAATTTTGATATCATGTACTTCTAATAATATGCTACTCAAAAATCTCAAAAACCACATAGGTCACTGAGTTTGTTTCTGAGTAAATCATATAAATATGCAACATTTAACAAATCTCCCATCGGCAACACCCATAAAGTCCGCCAAACTTGAAGGTACAAATACCTTTCGGTCGGAAACAATGGGAATTACTTTGTGACGTTAGATTTATCAACGTCATATTCCCGGAAAACATTGCTTTCTTTTGTGTTTGCTATTATCTCCCCCTGAAACTATTGGATATTTTACATAGATATCACTATGAAAATTTACATTTTTCAAATTATATGAAAAACAAAGTCGGTGACCCCCATTTTTCTTTATATGTTTTGAAAGTATATTCAAAGGGCTAACATATGAGTAAAATAGAAAGAAATTTATGGAATAGTTTTAAAGAAAACAACCAAATACCTGTTTTTCCCAATATATTCATTAGAAATATTTGATTATTTTGATATCAGTTATTTTAAAAACAAGCACGGTGATCCCCTTTTTTATTTTTTTTTATTTCAATGCTAATATAATAAGGAAACTTTCCTGAGAAAATAAAGAAAATCTATGGAAAAAAATTTTGGACTACCCATCTACCTTAAGATCGGGATACCTTTTATGAGTGTAAGAAAAGTCGTAATTTCTCGAGTTGAGCGTAGCGAAACGAGAAAAAAAAAGACGTACAATTTCTTAAACGAGTGAAAGATATCCCGATTTTCGATATTGATCGAATGCAAGTTGCTTTTTCTTCCGTAAAATACAAAAAACCACCTGCAATCCTATACCGCATGAACAACGTCGTCGCCGGTGTACTTTACATTGTGACGTCAGGTGTTTTATGACGTTTAGTCATGGTAACGATTGTTCTGTCACAAAAATGAACACTTACATGTAAGGGTCATTTACCCTTGTAAGATGAGGTCGCGTGCATCGATCTTACACGTGTCATCTTAAACCGGAAACCACAATTTACGGAAGAAATGTTCTTGTTATATTACCAGGTCGACGCAAGTTTCAACAGTTTGCCTTTAACATATAACTTATGGATGATTTTTCTTTTCATGCATCTCTAGCTTTTGTATTTTCTAATAAATAGATATTGAACTACTTCATACATTACGCATGCGCTGGACTCTATATTGGCTGTGACAATCTGTTGATACACAGAAAAGCCATATCACTCACTGTCGCTTTTGTCATTAAGATCTCTTTAGTCGTTAACTGCAGCGGAAAAGCAAATGCAATGTAATGCGACATTGATGTTTTCCTCACTTGCAGGTGTTGACGCAGGAAATTACAATTTTATAATAACTGTTATCACAAATACAAGATAAGGGTCTCAAGCATCACCAGAGCATTAAAACTGAGTATTAATAATATAGAAACCACGAAAATGTACATCAATGTCCAAAACCGAAGCCAAACTAAACTGCTAAAAGTTGACCTAAACGGAGGGGATAAATCTCCTTATAGACACGTAATACAATTTTCATATCAAATGTGCCTGAATAGCTGACTACTAGATAGATTTACTGGTAAAATACTTAGAAATGTCAAATATATATGGTAATAATCTACCTGGAAGCAAGCAGCATTACACTGTTAGTGGAAATAAACAAAACCAATTTGGTTTCAAAATTGTGCAAAAATAAATATAAATCGGGCACAAGTGAAAGGAAAGGGATACTTTATAATGCTAGTACTTGCGATATAGAAAAAGCAAATAAACAAGAGTGTAATTTTTCCAGCAGAAAATCGTGTTGCCTATGGGAAGTTATTGCGCACCATTTTTTTGTTGGTTTCTTCCTTCCGCGTGCCAATCCAAGCAAGGTTTAAAATTATCCGCGTGCCAATCCAAACAAAGTTTAAAATTACCCGACGAAGTCATATAACTGCTGTACCTGCTTCAGAAATGATGTCTTTCATTCAACAATTATCAATTTAATCCTCATCTTAATAAAATTCACCCAAATGAACTAAGATGTAAAACATCTTCCCAAGATATTAAACTAAGCCTCTAACTTTTCATAACTCTGGGGCTTCGGCTACAGAGCTACCGAGCGCGTCTCCAGTTGGTGGATAGAGGAATGCCCTGTCTATACGTGGTCGTCAGGTCATAATACGGAAAGCCTGACCGCGAACCATTGTAGCCAAACTGTGTAGAGAAACATCACGCTCCATGCAGTATAAGAATCCCTTCTATATTTTCTAAGAAGAGCAAAGTAACTGGGTCTCGTATGGGAGGATAAATTTCCTGCCCCTACTCGCTTCTCCCCTTTTCTACTGGCAATCAAAACTCGTTGCCCCGGTTGTCCCTTCCACCCGTTTTTGTTAATTCTTTTACTTAAATTTCTTAAATTGATGAACTAGATTCGTCCTGATATAGCTGAAATATTGCTTACTGGACGTTAAACTCTGACCAATCAATCGATCATTCGATATTGTCATGCCTGTAATGTGTGTTCCCTTATTTTCAACTTATTTCAAAACGTGTATAAAACGGTGTTGTTCAACCATTGTTAAATGTTTTACTTTTTCTTTATAACATGATTCGGTGGTTAAGATTTAAGTTAGGTGTAACTGTGGAACAGATGTTGTTTTCCTTGTTAATGAACCCGATTCAAGCAGCTTTCACAGTCATATCACATTGCATTGTCTTCTCTTTCCTTCTGTTTCGTTGCCGGCGTTGACTTTTTAAAAACTCTATTTTCAATCTTGGCCATACCAAGAAGGAATAAAAACAAAACAATACATAGAACAGGGGCACAAGAAGCACAAGCCATATACACTTGCTCAATATCAAAAGGTGCTTTGGAAGGGTAGGCATGACCATCTTATAGCTAGTGAAAAAGACCACTTTAAAACTCTTGGGTAGTCTGAATAATTTTGGAAGTTTTTTTTTTCAAATTTATGAGACGGGAAGCGTGGTAAAATTTTGTCAAGTCATTCTAATGAATGACATGCGCTTTCATGAGATTAGATATAGTACGTACCTATCGGGCATGAGAGCTTTTCTTGGTTACGATTTCACCTTTGGACATACCATTTCTCACATGACCGATATATAGAGTTTATACAAATGTACCTCCCAAATCAATCGCTACTCTAGGGTATGTGGTCGATTATAGAGCCCAGTTCCTCACAAATATGCTACTTAAACAGGATATGATATCCATATCTTGCAGTCAAAACTTCAGAAGTTTTTGGTCGACATCACGATCTTGTGGACCACTAATGGAGATCCGTTTCCCAGACGGCAATAGATCATTCCCTTTAGTATCTTAACCGTCAGTCTAAAAAAGAATGAACCAAACACAATAGCAACATCGGAAACACATCACATAATTAAGACAAAGGAAATGATAAAGGAAACGCACATATACAGATGATAAACATGGACCCAAATTAAAACTATGGATATGAAATTAGATGAACTGGTAGAGTAATCATCTTCTACTTTTTATAAGACATCCACCGTATTAAACGTATCAAATCCGGTAGTTAAATCAAATCCGGTAGTTTAATCAAATCCGGTAGTGGAATCAACAATGATAAGCTTTAAAGGGAAAGATCTGTTGTCGTCTTGGAAGCAAATATCCCATAGCGGTCCACAAGATCGTGATGTCGACCGTGTCCTAATGATTTCGTTCTGGTGCCGTAATCATGTGACGTCTTTGTGTTTCCAATGTTGTCTTGTCTTCGGACTATTCTTCTCTGGACTGACTGTTCTCACATTTTATGTATTGCCAAAAAAGTAAATGAAAAAAAGCATGTTTTGATTATATTTTATTTTGTGAAACGAAAATTTACAGTATAATTGACTGAACTCATTTCAATCCTTTACGCACAAGGTCTCACTCCCTGCCGTATTGTGAAAATTCTTTTCGTCAAGTTCTCATGTGGTGTCCTTGTTTCTTAGTGTTTCCAACGTTGCCGTTGTCCATGGATTTTTCGTTCTTTTGACTGACGGTTCGGTTCTCACTTGCTTTACCTTCATTTTACTTTGTAAAAATTCGACTGCAGTAAAAATAAAGTAGATATACATCTCAAGCAGGTAGTAAACACAAAGGTGTTTAAAAGTTACAAGAAAATTCCTCCTACGATAAACCAACAGTGCAATTTATTCTCACCTTCGCATACGTAAAATTGTTGTACAAAGTAACGGAAATAAACGTTACGAGAATGTTAATAACACATTACAACAGAAGCTAGTTAAACATTAGTAATTAGCGTGAGGTGAGAACGATACAGCGAAATGACAGATCAGACTCTTCATCATAATGTGTATAGTTGTATTTATGGTTTTATACTCTACGATGTGTTTGGTCAACGTCCGCTGTACGTATAGTTTCTCCAATCAAGTTTAAAAAGACGATTAAGGAATGGCAAAAACGGTCACGTTTTATTTCTTCGGTGCAACTGATTGAGCAAATATCAATTTTAGTGAGACCAAAAGTAAATTTTGTATCAATGACGAGCAATATAAAGTATTTCATGATTGCTTCAAAAAATTTAGTTACATATACATTTTTAATTAATTACTGCATAAATTGCCGTAGGTAACATGCAAATATATTTTCACTATAGCCCTTTTCAAAAAGTGTTGTTATCTTCCTATAGATTTGAGCTATCCTGTCAAGTGATGGTACTACATCTTTGGCTTCCGGTTATCATCATTTGTTCCTACCATGTTAAAATGCTAAAGATAACAAAATAAAAAAATAGTAATGGTGCATAATGCCATTATATGATACCTCGCCACGTTTCACAAAATTTCAAAGTTAAAAGGGACGTAACTTCAGAACTATGCCTACCACTGAACCAAAAATTACACTTGGCCTGTGTTTTATCGTAAACAATTTACATACCAAGTTTGAAGACAGTATGTTATTTCATTTACACGTTATGAATACGAAACCCTAAAATTTGCGAAATTTCAAAGTTCAAAAGGGCATAACTCCAGAACCCCTCAGACCTCTAAACCCAAAATCGAACTTGACCTGAGTTTTGTGGCGGGGTTTAAAAAATCCTATAAATTCTATAAATGGACAGCTAAAATAACAAATATAGGTAATTTAGGGCCATTATATCTATTAATTATTATATTTAACAAAAAGATATATTTTTTAACTTGATAAGGTACAAAAAATGAAATGCTGTTATCATAAATGTAATAATTATTGGTCAATTTGCATAACCTCAGAATTAAAGAAAGGTAACCCCAAAAAGCCAATTCTACCATAGGTTGAAAACCGGAACTGTTTGATGATATGTGATTGTATCTTAATGCCGAAACTGGAGTGCGGACTAATTTACTTTATAAAAAGACCTATATAGTTCAACATTTATGAGTGGTTTTAGTTAAGTTTTCTTAAAATAAACGCAGGGAAATCCTACTATTTTACTGTAAAAATTATATACATAAATTGAAAATTGTTGACAATATATATGTTATTGTTTCTAACTAATCAGTTTAAATGGTTTGACCTCTAATATTCCAAAAATTTTCTCAAAAATGGGGATTTTCCCACCAAGAACGCCATAAATACACTCCATTCCAGTTTTTTTTTGTATTGTTTTGTTTTTTTTTCAAATTCTGCTGAGAGCGGGACCAAATCCAAAATTCCATATTAAATAACTTGAATGAAATGGATTTAAAATAGAGGTGACAAAAATCGAAACGTTAAATTTATATTAGTATTAATTCATGTCATATTGAAAGACAAAGATGTATAAATAACTTATATGCTCTAAAAACTTATCAAATATTGTTAATGTTTGTTTTTTTTTATTTGATCTGCACTGATGAGACATTAGTTGTCGATATGGTCGACTTACAGTAACTTGGGAATCTTGTTATTTATACACAAACAAACAAAGATATTTAATTTCAAGTTTTTTCAAACAGCCAATCAGATTAAATCCTTCTGATGATCTTGAAAAATTTATTTGTCACACCTAGTGGGAATATATTACGGACAAGTAAGTTTAGTTCTAGGTTCAAATAGGGGAGATAAATGTGACTTCGAATAAAATGACAACCATATGTTCCTCGATGACAGCGATATTGAATGAAGTGCCAATGGTTTCAGGAAAACGTCTGAGGAGTTTGGCTCTAACTGGTAGAGAGGTTCAGAGAAGCAGATTTTGAAGCCTTTCCCGTTAGATTTAAAGATGAAATCATGTTCCCGTCGTTGGTAATCGTCACCTGTGTTGATTTTTGAACAGAAATTATTAAAATGACTCATCTAATATTTGTTTTTTTTTCTTAATTTGGTTCTTGCGAATGCGTTTCCCCGTATAGCGTCCAGTGTTCTCCGCTTGCAGCCTGCTTCAAAAATTTTAAGGTACCTAGCAAGGACAACGGTAACTTAATGTCAATTTACTTTGTGGTTTCAGAGAAGATCCTTAAATGAAGTTTACCACTAACGAAGGTCACCAAATGATGGCGAAAGTTTAACCTACATGGAGAGCTAAAATGAACCCTGCTCGTTTACTTAATGACATGAGACATTTTGAATGACAGTGCATTTTATAATTTTTCATGAAACTTTGATGGTGAAAAAAAAGAACACTACTTGAACTAATTCAATAATTAACTCTAGCAATGGACTACTGATGTTTGATTTAGCATTAAGGGTGCTTTCTTCAATGGTTAATATTCTTTTAGCAATTACATGTGAACCTATTTTAACAAACTTGAAGTCAACGATTCGCTTTCGCTTCAAAAGCACACTAGTGATCAGTTCAATACTCTTCTCTAATTATTTCCGCACTGTCTATTTCCAGTAAACTTGTTACATAACTTACAACCTTAAAAACTTGGAAATGATATTCCTGTGTTACATTTTTATCCTGAAGGTGCATCGAACCTTCTTTGCATATGTAGACTTCCGGATTTTGAGGCCGTTATTTTTGAGTGGGCACTCAAAAGTATATAACGGTCGTTGCTTTATGAGTGGTTTCCTAAAATATATGAAACTGTTCTTTTTGATGTGGTAACCTAAAGTATAAGAAGGCCCTTATTTTTTGAAGTGGAACGCTTAAATATAGTCTTACGAAGACTGGTTCCCTACAGTATATTAAGACCGTTAACTTACGTGACAGTTTATGCTTACTGTTCCCTGATTGAAATGAATTTCCTTCTATATAGTGTGTGAACTTCAATAAACCCATTACCTGATATAAATATGTTAACAAAGGGAAAACAAAACATCTTCTTCTTACTTTCGTCGGCGCCATTTTTTCCCTGAACTGATTAAAAACTGGTTGCCAATCTGAGCTGGACTAAACAGGGGAAATTCATATTTCTTTCTTTTGGGATAAAATAAGTTGGTTGGAAATGTAACCCATAGATAAAACAGTTGATTCACTTCACCTTTTTTTAATAACAAGTCTTAAAAGATTAAAGCAAGTACATCCTACAATTTATTCCCTTTGCTCATCATGGCTGGCAGACGTGATTGACGCCGGCTGACCTTTGTTGACCCCTCTGTAATATCGGATATTTTCCAGAATGGAACAGAATTCGGTAAGTAAGAAAGTCATGTATGGTTATGCGAAAGCACAAGGATATCAATTTGCATATTTTTTATCTTCAAAATATAATAAATGGGCGTTTTGAGGCACTCTTCCATTGCTTGGCCACAGTGGGTTAAGCCGTACCGGAGAGACGTACCGGTATGCCATTGTAATGCCATTATTCATAAGTGTATAAGTATTAATTTAATACATTTTGTTGGCTTATGTGAAAAGTTAGCATCACCGGAGACTTCAAAACAGGTTGAAAATTTAAGTATAGAATGCTTTTACAAATGTTAAAAATGTATCTGATGGATTATCTGATAGATTTTTGAAATGTGTACCAACGAAGTAAAAGTACAATAAAAGTGCATAGTTGATTCTTGATCTACACAGTAATATAGTCCCATCCGGAAAATGACTTTAGTAGATGATGAGTTACATACATAGATAAATAGGAATTGAAAGAATTAAAGCTAGGATGACAACACAAATAAATCACTTGGAAATATAACTAGAATATAGATGTCTTTAATGGTATTTGTTAATAAATAGTCAGTATTATGTTAAATTGATTTATCATCTTATACATTTAACGTCTGGAAATACATAATAAATCATATATTATAATGTGATAATGATCTGTCTGATTTTTAAAGAAGTATCTTCTTCTTGTCTGCCAAATTTGCATCTTAGAATATTAAAGTACTGGAATTTATAGGGGTCAATATGAAGACTTCGAATAGTCATGCAAGTAAAACATCAATAGATTTGTTATTCTGAAATATTAATTTCTTGATTCTTAGGCCTGTAGCGCTATAAAAAACAGAGGCGTTAGAACATCATGCTTAGCAGCTCTACAACCGTAGTTGCACTCCAGATCAAAACAATATTCACACGAGTCTTCAGTTAGCTGGCTATACCAGTATAGAAAAATGAGTCTATAGACGGAGGAATTAACTGAAGCATTCATGTAAATTAATTAAATTGTATGTATTTATTTAATAATAGTGTTTTTCAGAGTTTTTGAAAAGTGTTAGTTTTGGCAGCAGAAATTGTTCGGACTGACAGATTTTAAGTTTAATAGTATATTTCAACTAACGAACTAACAATATTTCAAATGTCTGACACCCGAAAAAAGTTTTCATTTCTTCTGCTTTTTGGCGAAGCTTAACCGAAAAGACAACATAAGAAGTCTATGTAGATATCTATACAGTTTCTGATCCCAGAACTGTTCAGGTATAATGGACAAAGATGTAAAAATATCGAAATCTATAACATCAAAGTTTGTTCGATCGGCATTTAAATGGCATGTTGAGTTTTCCATAGTCTACCATACATCTCCGTTAGTCTACCATACATCTCCGTTAGTTTGTTCACACATTATATCCTTATGAAAATATTTGTTATGGTTGTTCTTATCTTAGTAAATTCGCTAGAGAGCTAGTCCGACAGTAAATAACTGATTTGTAGCCATGATTTATTGATTTATACAAAATAATGCTTCAAAATGATTTTAAGGGGGTTGAGTGTCTCTCGGGTGTTTTCGCATATATCAATGAGATATATCGCGTTACAGAAAGACATTTAACTACACAATGTATAGGAAAAATGATCAAGTCTGGCAAAATTGTGAAAACTAGATAAATTGCATACAAAATTTAATGTTTGGTTTGTATCATCAATGAACATGGTAAATATGAAATCCTGACGCATTCGGTAATTGTTTAACAGTAAGGAAAACAGAATGAATACAAGTTACTCCTTTGTGAATCCGCTTTTTTAAATTTTGTACACATTTCGTATTTAAGGATGATCACTCCCCATTTTTTGAAACTGACTCTGACTTTCGGAATTCTCTTATTTTATCCATCATGATGCATTAGAAAGTTTTGCACACTGACCCCCACTTTTCTTCTCAAGATATGATAGTACGCATCTTCAATAGACTTTTTCCAAAACTTGATGAAATTCTTGTTATACCTTCAAGTTGATGGCCTTAATGCAAAATGAATCAAAAGTCTAGAGAAGTTTGGTTGCCCGCAAAAATTTTAGGCGTTTAAATCTGAAAAACAGCCACGTTGACCTATCAATATTTTTTGCTTAAAATGTATGATCGATATTCTAATGAATAAAAGTTTTTTTTATTTTTAAATCCTTGATATTATAAACTTGATGGGTGACCATCCTTAAAGCAAAGTGTTTCTTTGATGTTCTCAGATGTTAATATTCTTAAATACACAAGGCGGGCATAAATATTGTAAATCTTTTGCACGTACACTGCAATAGGATACGTCTAATATGATACATACAACAATAGTGATCTAATATGATACATACAACAATAGTGACACCAGGAACAATACACCTAAAGATTAAAATTATTTTTCTTTTTCCTTTTTTTTTTAAGTACGATTTTGAACAACAATATAGTTTAGACATTTAGTGCGCCTAATACAAGTGTTGATCAGCCTAACAATAGAACTGTATGCAGCAATGCCTTCTTAAAGTGTCTAATATCGACAGAAATCACAAATCATTTTGCACGTCAACCTCTTATTTGATTCATTAAATTAGATTCATTAAACATTTAGTTTTTCCAAGCACTTTTAAAGTGCAGATTAAGAGGTTTCAATACTTAAATAAATGAAATTTTCATATTAAAGCCCCAAGATTACTTTTTATTGGTGTCGAAAGACGAGTGCAAAACATTTGTTGAATAAAAAACATATACTGAATTAATTACTTAAAACAATTGAATAACAAAATAACGAAGTTGCCGTTAATTTAGATTCTGCATATGCGCATTTCGACAACTTATGTCTCTTCAGTGTAGATAAAAACACATTTGGAAATCCATATACCAAAATATGTTTTGAACTGTTTTGTACTGTTTGCACATGTTGACTTTTGATATTCAGGATCAATTGGTTTTTCTTTAGCCTGAGCAATTCCATTTTAGCTCATCTGACCCAAGGGGTCATTGTGAGCTTTTGCCATTACTTGGCGTCCGTCGTCCTTCCGTGGTCCGTCTGTTAGCTATTCCTATTTTCACCTTCTCCTATAAAACCACTGAAGCAAATTCAACGAATTTTATTTACAGGAGTGATGTTTGGTTGATCCTTTAAAAAGATTGCTCATTTCGTTGCGATCCGACAAAAACATGGCCGTCAGGGTGGAACATATGACCCTATGGAAAAGTCACATTTTCATTCTCTCTGGAACCATTGGAGCAAATTCAACCAAACTTTACAGAAATGATATATGAAAGGTCCTTGACGAAGATTGCTCTTTTTGTTTTGATCCGATAAAAACATGACCGCCAGCGTATAACATAGTTTAACAATTGACTCCTTTTCATTATCTGCTCTCACTAGTAGATATGCTTTGATCTTGTTTGGCCATTTTGATCTTGACAGACTTAACAGATCATAACAAGAATTTAGTTGGTTTTCAAGATAATTGATTTCAAGGACGATCAAGACGTGTTAACATAATTTAAGATTAATCAAGATCCAATTATTAATTGCGTTCAGGAACGATTGAGACGAATTAAGTTTGTTAAGATCAAGCAAGATTGCGATTTGGTCTTGTTTTATCTGGACAAACTTAACACATCTTGATTGGCTTTGATCGCAGTTATCTTGTTTGATTTTATTAAATTGAACCAGTCTTGATCGATCTTGAAAGCAATTATCTTAAATTATGTCTGAATATCTTACTCAGTCTTAAAAAAAATTGTGTTAAGCTTGTCAAGATTGTGATGAGATCAAAATGGCCAAACAAGATCATAAGATATAGCAAAGATAAGTTATCTGTATTGGAATGTTGTATGTTTTACTATAATTGCTCATTTAACTTGGATGTGGCAAACAACATTGCTGCCGGTGGAGAAAGTAGTTTGTTATTCAGACCTTAATAATCCCATTTGAAAAAAGTGTATTTTTGTCATATCAGCATAGGCATATGGCTTAGAAGCATATTGTCAGGTGAGCTATACAGGCTCAGTCTCTGGACCTCTAGTTTTATATGAAAAAGCTGTAGTGGTCACATTCGTTGCATCTTTTAAAAGTTCGGTACATTATTGTTTCGATGCAAAAAAGATGATGATGTTATGTAAAAGGAATATCTACAAATCCATCAAATCAAAGTTTGCAGTTCTTGTGATGAAATTCATTTCCATGTAGGTTGGAAACCTATATATTTGTGTTTATTACGATGGTGTTTCCATTTTATGGCGACTTATACATACATCGTATATTAGTGATCATACAAAACGTTTCAAACACTTATAAAGTGTCATTTTAAAATGTATGTTTTGTCGCTGAAGGTGAAGGTATAAACTAAGCATCCTTTGTTGACTATGTGAGTATTTAGTCGGTTCTTTGATCCCTTTTGACTTTTTTGCTCTACAAGTGTTCGGAAGTTGTACTATTTACATTTTTCTTATGTTCAATATTATTCCTACGATCTTTGACATAATACACCTTTTAAAAATATGGATTTCTATAAAGTATTGCATTTTCATGTTACATACAAAAATATGGAGATACGGAGTAAATGAACATTGGGTAACATCTCTACAAATACATGATAAAATTAAGCAAAGAGAACAAAGCTTTTATTATTTCCCTTTATCTTCAAGTCACAAACGAACAAACGCTCATACCTTATGAAGGACGGCCCGACGCAATAGTACTGGCATGAGTGGAAATTGCTGTAAAATATGATGCAGATGCAACCTCTTACACAAGTTCCAAATTAATGGCTAGTTCGCATGTACTTCCGTTTTCTGACGTGGCCACACTTCGTAAAAAACGTGACATTTTCAAAGGATATTTTAACATTTCAGTCGTAGATGCATCAAAAAACTTGTAACAAATTTTAGCTGAACTATTTTCCAAAGTGTTCTAATCGCTTATAAGTTTCAAAACATTTTTGATCTATAAATTTGTTGTCCTTGGCCTATTAAAATTTAATAAGAGCATGCCTATGCAAAAGGCGTTGTGATATTGGTTAATTAGTTGAAAACTAATTCACTTTAAAATATACAAAAAACGAATATAAAGTTATTTGCCAACACAAATAAAAACCAGGAAACTAAAAGTTATTAACTTTTTTCAAGCATTATATGTACGTTTAACAACCTTTTGTTCTGTTTTATGTCTATATTTTTTGTTTGCGTACGGGAAGAACAAAAGTTTCTTTAAGATGATATTTTTATAATTGTTACAAATTAACTTCAAAGGATTGCATGAATAGGAAAAGTAATATCCTTCAAGGCCAATTAAACAATAGGATATACTTTATACATTTACAAATATAACATGAGTAAATAATAATAACTATTGGTATATTTTCCATCACAGACAAAACAATTACAACTAGTTCTGTAAAACGAAAACGGAAGTTATTTCAATACATTCTACTAGACGTGATTTAAATAAAATTATGGAAAAAGTACACAGTACTCTTGAGTTATGGAAAGTGATATCAATAAAAAGCCTTGTACATCAGTACTGAAAAGCCTTGTACATCAGTACTAGAAAGACTAAAAAGCCTCCTTTGACATCAGTACTAAAACGCCTTGGACATCAGTACTAAAAAGCCTTGTACATCAGTACTAAAAAGCCTTGAACATCAGTACTAAAATGCCTTGGACATCAGTACTAAAAAGCCTTGGACATCAGTACTAAAACGCCTTGGTACTAACAAACCTTGTACATCAGTACTAAAAAGCCTTGGGCATCAGTACTAAAACGCCTTGGACATCAGTACTAAAACGCCTTGGGCATCAGTACTAAAAAGCCTTGGTACTGTAAAGTCTTGTACATCAGTACTAAAAAGCCTTGGACATCAGTACTAAAAAGCCTTGGACATCAGTACTAAAAAATCCTTGGACATCAGTTCTAAAACGCCTTGGACATCAGTACTAAAAAGCCTTGGACATCAGTACTAAAAAGCCTTGGACATCAGTACTAGAAAGCCTTGTACATCAGTACTAAAAAGTCTTGGACATCAGTACTAAAACGCCTTGGACATCAGTACTAAAAAGCCTTGGACATCAGTACTAGAAAGCCTACTAAAAAGCCTTGGATATCAGTACTAAAAAGCCTTGGACATCAGTACTAAAAAGCCTACTAAAAAGCCTTGGACATCAGTACTAAAAAGCCTTGGACATCAGTACTAGAAAGCCTTGGACATCAGTACTAAAAAGCCTTGGACACCAGTACAACTATCAATACGGTGCCCATTTTGTCGTAAGAAGAGTGTTTTATGTCCAAAACTTAGGGAGCGACCATTTGATTTTAATTGTTGGAATCGGAATTAATTCAGAAAAAAAACTCCAAGATCAGAAATTTAGTGGAAATCCAATATCAGGCCAAGAGAAGGCTAAAAAAATAACTAGGATGACACATATCAATCTAAATCTATGGCATGGAACAAACAAAATAGGATTGTTTCAATTTAGAAAAAAATACCAAGACTCAAAGATTGCATGAACACATATCTAGGAGCAGATGTTCTTTCCAAGATTAATTGTTTGCTCCCTTACGTAAAATATTGTCTGACAGAGCTACAGCTACACTGTATATTATAAACGAAAATAAGTGACATTGTCTAATTATTTCTAGTGTTTCATTATGTCAAATGATCAATCGAGGTACTAATTTGTAATGTGATAGTGCGGGCTTTTTTTTGCCAAATTTCTCTTGTCCGTCTCTCGTGTAAGTTCTGCAGATGTTTTTTTTTCATGGACATAAAATAACTGTTTAAACTTGGTATTTAAATTGTACATATAATTCGGATTAGGGATGTTAGATGGGCATTGACACTCTAACATTTAATTAAACCTGACTTATTTAGCCACATTTAATTGAGCATTCAAGAGTTCACAGAAGTTCAGTTTCCCGCAAAATTCTCAATCTCCTGTATCTTAAAAATCGAAATCTGCTATATGTGCTGCATTACTACTTTTTGTTTTTTCTGCATTTATTTTAAATCTGATAAACACACATCCGTAGGGTCGTTAAGTGATTCCAAAAATTCTGAACTTTTAAAAATATTGGAAGATGAAGACAAATAATTTGTGAAATCTACCAAAACATGTTTTGTGTAAAATTATATAACCAAATTTTTGTGTCATCTCTATGTAACAATTTATGTCTAGTTGGATAACTAATTCACTTTTATTCTATGTATTCTCTATATACCCTTTTCACATGTATCAACATTTTTTAATCTCTATATAACCCTGTTTATTTTTAATTTCTGTATCACCATGTTTTGAGTAATCTCTGTATCACCAGGTTTTGAGTAATCCATGTATCTATGTTTTGAGTAATCTATGTATCACCAGCTTTTTTGTATTATCTGAATCACCATGTTTTGTGTAGTCTCTGTGTTACCATGTTTTGTGTAATCTCTGTTTCACCATGTTTTGTGTAATCTCTATATCATCATGTTTTGAGTAATCTACATCAACATGCTTTGTGTATTCTCTGTATCACCATGTTTTGTGCAATTTCTGTATCACCATGTTTTGTGTTATCTCTGGATCACCATGTTTTGTGCAATTTCTGTATCACCATGTTTTGAGTAATCTACATGAACATGCTTTGTGTATTCTCTGTACCACCATGTTTTGTGTAAGCTCTATATCACCATGTTTTGTGTAATCTCAATATCATCCTGTTTTGTGTAATCACTGTATCGCCATGTTTTGAGTAATCTCTGTATCACCATGGTTTGTGTAATCTCGTTATCATCATGTTTTGTGTAATCTCAATATCATCCTGTGTATGAATAATCTCTGTATCACCATGTTCATGGGTAATCTGTGTATCACTATGTTTTTTGTGATCTCTGTATCATCATGTTTATGTGAAATCTGTGTATCACTATGTTTTTTGTAATCTCTGTATCATCATGTTTATGTGTAATCTGTGTATCACTATGTTTTGTGTAATCTCTGTATGATCATGGTTATGTATAATCTGTGTATCACTGTGTTTTGTGTAAACTCTGTATCATCATGTTTATGTGTAATCTGTGTATCACTATGTTTTGTGTTATCTCTACATCATCATGTTTATGTATAATCTGTGTATCACTATGTTTTTTGCAATCTCTGTATCACCATGTCATGTGAAATCTGTGTATCACCATGTTTTGTGAAATCTGTGTATCACTATGTTTTTTGTAATCTCTGTATCATAATGTTTATGTGTAATCTGTGTATCACTAAGTTTTGTGTAAACTCTGTATCATCATGTTTATGTGTAATCTGTGTATCACTATGTTTTTTGTAATCTCTGTATCATCATGTTAATATGAAATCTGTGTATCACTTTGTTTTGTGTAATCACTATATCATAATGTTTATGTGTAATCTGTGTATCACTATGTTTTGTGTAACATCTGTATTGTCATTTTTATGTGTAATCTGTGTATCACTGTGTTTTGTGTAAACTCTGTATCATCATGTTTCTGTGTAACCTGTGTATCACTATATTTGTGTTATCTCTGCATCATCATGTTTATGTATAATCTGTGAATCACTGTGTTTTTTGCAATCTGTGTATCACCATGTCTTGTGTAATCTCTGTATCACCATGTCATGTGTAATCTGTGTATCACCATGTTTTGTGAAATCTGTGTATCACTATGTTTTGTGTAATCTCTAAATCATAATGTTTATGTGTAATCTGTGTATCACTATGTTTTTTGTAATCTCTGTATCATCATGTTTATGTGAAATCTGTGTATCACTATGTTTTTTGTAATCTCTGTATCATCATGTTTATGTGTAATCTGTGTATCACTGTGTTTTGTGTTATCTCTACATCATCATGTTTATGTGTAATCTGTGTATCACTATGTTTTGTGTAATCTCTGTATGATCATGTTTATGTATAATCTGTGTATCACTGTGTTT
>MJUU01046257.1:498-11954 GCA_002080025.1 Modiolus philippinarum | reverse complement strand
GTTTATGTATAATCTGTGTATCACTAAGTTTTGTGTAAACTCTGTATCATCATGTTTATGTGTAATCTGTGTATCACTATGTTTTTTGTAATCTCTGTATCATCATGTTAATGTGAAATCTGTGTATCACTTTGTTTTGTGTAATCACTATATCATAATGTTTATGTGTAATCTGTGTATCACTATGTTTTGTGTAAACTCTGTATGGCCATTTTTATGTGTAATCTGTGTATCACTGTGTTTTGTGTAAACTCTGTATCATCATGTTTCTGTGTAACCTGTGTATCACTATATTTGTGTTATCTCTGCATCATCATGTTTATGTACAATCTGTGTACACTGTGTTGTTTGCAATCTGTGTATCACCATGTCTTGTGTAATCTCTGTATTACGATGTCATGTGTAATCTGTGTATCACCATGTTTTGTGAAATCTGTGTATCACTATGTTTTGTGTAATCTCTATATCATAATGTTTATGTGTAATCTGTGTATCACTATGTTTTTTGTAATCTCTGTATGATCATGTTTATGTGTAATCTGTGTATCACTATGTTTTGTGTTATTCCTGTATCATCATGTTTATGTGTAATCTGTGTATCACTATGTTTTGTGTAAACTCTGTATCATCATGTTTGTGTATAATCTGTGTATCACTATGTTTTTTGTAATCTCTGTATAATCATGTTTATGTGTAATCTGTGTATTACTATGTTTTGTGTAAACTCTGTATCATCATGTTTATTTGAAATCTGTGTATCACTATGTTTTGTGTAATCTCTATATCATCATCACGGTTTATGTGACTATGTTTTCTGTTATCTCTGTATCATCATGGCCTGTTGCAGTATCACGTTATCATAAGGTTTTTTGTGTAATATCTGCATTCCCATTTTTGTGAAATTGTTGTTTTACAATGTCGTTTGTGTTATCTCTATATATCAATATGTTTTTTCTTGAAAAATTTCTGTATCACCATGTCTATGTGTAATCTCCATTAAATCCCTCTATTGCAATGTTCCTATATAATCTCTGTATTGCCATCTTTCTGTGCAATAACTGGTGTTGTCAACTCTATTTCTGTGTCATCGTTATTTTGCCATATTTCATTAAAATCTCTATATCACCATATGTTTGTGAAATCTAGGTATGGCCATTGCATTGTGTGATCTTGTTATCGCAATGTTTTTGAGAGGATATTTTTGGGTTAACTCGTTATCACTTAGCTGCTGAACCGTAGCTTTGATGGTCCTTGTACTGATATTTTTATAGTTGCAGATCATATAGAGCTACTGATTTCACACTATTTAAAACTTTCGATTTTGAGCAGCAAAAAAGGTTGCGTAGCTTTGAAAGGAAAATGAGACAAACGGAGGAAGTGTCTAGTGTGTATCTCATTTCTATAAATATTTATCTGCTACCTTCCATATTTATTTACCTTTAAATATTCATTTCCTGCTCATTCTCATCATCTTTGGTTTGCCGACATAACGAGATATTTTGGGAGTCGGACCTTATGACGGTTCGTATCCAGAATTGCTATTCAAAGTAAACAGGTTGTGAGGCTAATGCTTGAAAATCAACTTTTCTCACTTCTTAAAACTTTCTTTAAATGGAAAAAAGTTTAAAGGATATTTTGAAAATTGAGATAAACGTTATTTCCGCCTACCGAAATGTCACGTGATTTGATATTCAAAATAGTACCAAAAGTAGGCGGGATTACATTGTTATTCAATAAAAGAAGACTATGGCTCAACGTACATGATTTATATATGGTTGGAGTAAACGAAATATACACACTGAAATTGTCAAATACCCTTCCAGGAAGGTGCAACAACATTCAGATCGCAAAGTCTAAAGTTTTATAAACGGAGAAATAGCTCTATGAACCGCCAAATAAAAAATATAAAAGGGACCTAAAGAACTTATATTCCGCAGCTAGGTTTCCCCATGATTATTGAACTATATTGCCGTTGATTTCAAAATCAATATGTTAATTAATCAACATTGTAATCTTCATGTTTACACTAATTTTTCTTCAACCCCCGTCGTATTCATCAAGCTGTCAGCCTATATTACAAATTCCAAAACACTTATTTGAAGACTTCCAACAGCTTTGAATTAAAATGTTATTAATTATCAAGTAATGATATAGGATAGCATGTGAGAAAACATTAACGGAAGTCTTTTAATTGGCATCAAATCCTAAATTAATGACATGCTCTTGTTGTCATGCAAACCAATGATTACATAAATGACGAATTAATTAATATTTTTAGATTACATAAAAGTCAAATGAATTGTTTTTTCCTTTTCATTTATTGTACTCTGCCACGATATATAAATGGCATCGTAAACTAAATTTCGAAGCAACAAGTGTGAGGTGTGAAAAATATCTTAAGGACCGACCATTTAACCTGAAGGGAGGGGGGTTATGGTTTTTTTTTTTTGGATAGAAAATTTTTTTCGCGCTTCGCGCAAAACAATTTATTTNATCGTAAACTAAATTTCGAAGCAACAAGTGTGAGGTGTGAAAAATATCTTAGGGACCGACCATTTAACCTGAACGGAGGGGGGTTATGGTTTTTTTTTTTGGATAGAAAAATTTTTTCGCGCTTCGCGCAAAACAATTTATTTATTTTTTTCACGTGTACCAACAAAACTTTTTTTCTTCAAAATTAACATTATCTTTTTTTTTTGGCAGAAAGCCTCTGTCAGAATTTTTTTTTATCATGTTGGCAGCCAAAATATTTTTTCACATAAAATGGGCTCCAGATTATTTTTTTAGAAAAAAAACCATAGCCCCCCCCCTTTTCAAGTTAAATGGTCGGTCCCTTATAATTAAGCTGATGATATATCAGCTTTACTCGGGTAAAATTAAGCCAATCTCAGGTTATACATTTTTCAATTATTGAAATTTCAGTTTTCACGAATACTTTGTATTGAAAATGTTGAAAACTAAAATACATATGTTTGTTGTGCAAACCTTTGTTTCATCTGATTATGATTGTCTGTGAACTTGTCTTTTTCCACGCACGCATCTGATGTTACTGATAGTGTGATGCAATGATTACTATATCACGATAGAGTATGAAGCATCTTATCTTATAGTTCCAGAAATAATAAAAATTATACCTTGTTTCTACATATTAATGAAGAAGCCTTGTGCAATTAAATAAACTTGACAATAACTTGGAATAATAGGCAATGTTATCAGATTAAACGCCCGGGTTGTGTATTGTTCAAAGATTTCAAGATATTTTATTACAATGATATGTAAGTTAAAGAGACAATGGTGGCGCCATGTGCGTACATCTGGGATTCTTAGCCTGATTTTAAGCATAGATGGGTTTATTGTAAAATAAATGTGAATTTGTGTCACTATCATTAAGCCAATTTACAACTGAGTTAACACAAGATAATATTTTAACGTTCAGGAAATGACAACTTCAATCAAACTGACACCGGAATGGTTTCAAAATGACAGGAAATAAAAACATTTTCTCTCATATATGATGAGTTCAAAGTCAGATCGTATGATGAGTAGACTTTACTTGAAAAAGATACACAATCATATAGAAAAATGACATAAGTGACAATAATAACACATTGCATCGTGGTAGAGCCTGAAATAAGTAATAAACATAATTGTATACAAACGTTGGCAACTTTGTCGCTTTGAAAACCTGAAACAATATTACAAATCTACTCCACACAAATTGTATTTGAATTGTTTTTGACAACTAAATTTGTTGCAAGCATAGTTTTATGCAAAATACTGCAGTTTTCGACTGGAGTTGGAAAAATAAGTTTCTTAAATAGATTAACTTTTCAAAACGGTTTTCATGCAACTCGAAAATGCAATTTATATATTTGCCATTTTTAGCCAATTTGAAACGCAAAGGCAATCAATTGCAAACTAATGTTTATAAGCCCACTAGATACTTAAACTACAACCCTAAGGGTGAATAACATAATACTGAAGTTAATGTGAATACTTTCTGTATATGAGTTTAGTATGAGAGTAAAAAAATGAAAAATGACATAGAAAAATTTACTTTGAATTTATATGGTATATGGTGATATGACAGTATGTTAAAAGGTTTAATATTTTAAGGATTTTCATATTTCGGGGGTTTAATTCTTTTGCAGTTTTCTTTTCTTTTCTGATTATGTGTACATTTGTGAGCCAACAACCTAAACCGAAAATGAAAATAGAGATTTTTCATACTCTGAACATCTGCTTTTGTCCATATGTCCAAAATATAGCATGAAAACTATATTAGGACCAACTGTTTTGTTATACTTTTTTGATATTGAAGGTGTTCTTGACTTTAAAATATGATTTTTTTTATCGTTTACGCATGTGAAATGTTTCAGCTACCTGATCCAAAGGGCCATGTGTGCTGTAGCCATCAATTGGCTTCCTGCGTCGTCGGCGTTTATTTTTTTTCAAGGATCTTCTCTCAAGCCGCTGGGCCAAAATTAACAATCTAGGCCTGAATTATCACCAGGGTATCTACTTTCAAGTTTGTGATTTTTATGTCCGAAGATGAACAACATTGCTGCTGGTACTAAAAAAGGAACGCGAGGTAAATTCTTGTTCGTTTCATATAACTCTAAACCCGTTGCAGATATAAAAAAATCTGGCGGTAAAAATCTCCTACCTATTTTGCAAATTTGGAGAAGAATCCAATAACAAGTTATGGAGCTATTGCCTTTTTCTGTAAAATTTTCGATTTTTTTGTTACTTTTAGTCAAATATATTGGTAACGATAGAAGATAAAGCTTGAATTACAAAATTGTTCAGCATAGTAAGATCTATCCCATAATTTTTTAAAGACTGTCTGAGGACGCATATAGGAGATGTTTAGACTAATATTTCGAAAACTATCCATTTGAGATATAGATTAAATTTGAAATGCAAAATGTTCAGTTTATTGAGGACTATAATTTCTTCATATATTCGAACGATTCGCATCTCATCAAAGACGACTGCCACCGGGGAACATAGTTACCATTGGACCTCAAGGGAAATGCATCCAAAGATCTTTTTCTTGGAAAATTCTTGAACAATTTTAAAGAAATTCGAACTGAAAACGCCAAATTCCACAGATTCATTGTCAAAATTTACATACAATGTCATCACAAAAACAAGATACATATAAGACATCAAAGCTCTGAATGCCAAAGAAAATGCTAAAACAAAAAACTTATGTTTGCTTTTAACTCGAAATTCCCACAAAAGTAAAATATGTGCCAATTTTAAATGTATCAATTTATAAAACAAGCGTCTCGATTTACGTTTTGTTTTGACATTGAAAATACCATAACGAATCTCGAAGTGATTATAAAAAGGAATGCAATAACTTGTGAAATAAAATATCCATGCCGTTAGCAATGGAAACTGTTTGCCGAATTTGGCGTTACTAAGAAAACTAAGGTTAGATCACGTGATTCTTTTTCTAATTTAAATACGATGAATATACTTGTAAGAGGAACATATCTCCATATGTTTTCATACCCGTTACAATTGCTTAATTTAGTACATATGTCCTAGATATGATATGAAAATACATGGGCAAATTAATACGGAAGCAAAAAGGGGAAATGGGAAATCCTTAAAAATCAAAATACAATAAACATTTCAATTCATATTTAACACAAATTGAAACAACCTTCCAAAGACAAATCAAATGAACAAGAAAATCACAAATTCCAATGTCTCGATTCCATTCCTGATTGTCTGAACTTTGTCGTGGCTTCACAAAACCCAAATTCTGGATTCCATTCTTGATTGTCTGAACTTTGTCGGAGGCTTCACAAAACCCAATTTCTGGATTCCATTCCTGATTGTCTGAACTTTGTCGGAGGCTTCACAAAATCAAATTTCTGCATTCCGCTCCTGATTGTCTGAACTTTGTCGGAGGCTTCACAAAACCCGATTTCTGGATTCCATTCCTGATTGTCTGAACTTTGTCGTAGGCTCCACAAAACCCAATTTCTGGATTCCATTTCTGAATGTCTGAACTTTGTCGGAGGCTTCACAAAACCCAATTTCTGGATTCTATTCCTGATTGTCTGAACTTTGTCGGAGGTTCCACAAAACCGAATTTTTGGATTCCATTCCTTATTGTCTTAACTTTGTCGGAGGCTTCAGAAAACCAAATTTCTGGATTCCATTCCTGATTGTCTTAACTTTGTCGGAGTGCTGCTGATGAGGAATTAATTTCCGAAATGGCCATACAGCTCATTAAAATTATTGCAGTTGGAGTTAACATATGTGTTATGGTCTCATGTTCATTTACTCCATATCCTTTCGTAAAATATTCACAAAACTCAATTTCTGGATTCCATTCCTGATTGTCTGAACTTTGTCACAGGCTTCACAAAACCCAATTTCTGGATCCCATTCCTGATTGTCTGAACTTTGTCAGAGGTTTCACAAAACCCAATTTCTGGATTCCATTCCTGATTGTCTGAACTTTGTCAGAGGTTTCACAAAACCCAATTTCTGGATTCCATTCCTGATTGTCTGAACTTTGTCGGAGGCTTCACAAAACCCTATTTCTGGATTCCATTCCTGATTGTCTGAACTTTGTCGGAGGCTTCACAAAACCCAATTTCTGGATTCCATTCCTGATTGACTGAACTTTGTCGGAGGCTTCACAAAACTCAATTTCTGGATTCAATTCCTGATTGTCTGAACTTTGTCGGAGGTTTCACAAAATCAAATTTCTGGATTCCATTCCTGATTGTCTGAACTTTGTCGAAGGCTTCATGCAGTGTATTTTAATCAGTGGATGTCGTTGGTATTTGATTTGGCCACCTGTTTCGATTCGATTTTTTGGTAATGAGTACATCTTTCTGAATAATTTTTGATTTCGGCTTCCTATGTTATTTGACTTTAAGGCTGTTGATGAGAGGTTGCTTTTTGAAACAAATTATAGCATAACAAAATAACACAATTAACTTTTTATAATGCAACATATAGGTTAATTTTGTATTGTGAAACCACTGGGTCGATCTACTGCTGGTGGACCAGATAAACATAAATATTGATAAAACCTAAGACCAACGAATCCATGACATATAACAAAAAGCCAAGAACTGACTTCAGTCCGTGCTTGGATATAACGTCGGTGTTTGTGCTCGTCTATGTTTTCATTTTGACAAACTTTTGGTAAAAGTCATAGAGTTTATAGTTGTCAAATTCGGACAATGATTGAAATAACC
Organism: Modiolus philippinarum; assembly: GCA_002080025.1. Classification (NCBI taxonomy): domain Eukaryota; kingdom Metazoa; phylum Mollusca; class Bivalvia; order Mytilida; family Modiolidae; genus Modiolus; species Modiolus philippinarum. The sequence goes on along the minus strand of MJUU01046257.1, from coordinate 4,719 downwards.
TCAGTAATATACAGACAGTTATTTGGTGTACAGCTTTATTTGAAAATAATGCTACTAAGTAAGTAATAGTATAAAATACCAGACAAAATATTATATTAATGCAACAACCAGCTCAATTTTCTAGTACATTCTGTAAATTAAATTACAATTTGTTTTCCAAATTATGAGAAAAATGACAATTCTTTATACATAATGTGCAAAACTTATACTCTAATATTGTGCAGCATAAAAGGCAGTATATTTAATAACTTTTATTGCTTTTTCCATGGTTTTATTTAGTAGATTTTACGAATGAAGTCAATTTCATTTATGGCTAGACGATTGTAATTTGAGTGAGGACTATTGTACATTTATCATTATTACTCTTTATTCTTATTCGATTATTGAATATGTCTATTTATTCTTCTTCCCTTTTTGTTGCTAATTTGTGCTTTATTTAATGTATGATAAATCCCCAGAAGAAATAAATAAAGAACACTACACGGGTCATAAATCTATTAAATATTATGATTAAGATTGCATTTCTCATCATTCATAGCAACTGATCATCTTGTGTCCGAAGATTATTGCTCAGTAAAAGTCCGAAACAAAGATAATCAACTATATACAAACTATAAATATTCTGCCTAAGTAGGATAATCATTTACATTTCATAATTTCTACCCTGTGAAGATAGCAGATGAATACTGTGTGGGTCATGCAATTCAATTTATTCAAAATTTCAGGTCTTCGCAATTAAAACCGGTAAACAGGAATTTTCCTACAATTTCTGGCAAATTCTTTCTTGCATAAGTGACATTTATGTTTGGGTCTGTTTCGAATCTTTAGATTATGTAATACATTGCACTGTTGAAAATAAATAATGTCCTTTGAGAATGTGGTGAAAAACGGGTACATGTAGGAGTTGATTTTCTAAAAATCCTGTTACTCTAGTTGTTTGAGATAAAATTGTTTGAGTACTATGATAAAAAATATACTTTTTATTTGATAATAAAACCTTTTTTGTGCTTATGCAACGATGTTGATCTTTAATTTCAAGGTGTACATATGTTTTGTTTTCTTTAAAAAAAGCTTTTTATCTCTAAAAATTGTGTTAAAAATCTCTTCATCATCATTATTTTTTTCTTAAAGTAATGTAGACATCATTTAAGTGCAAATTATAAACGTTTTTGACTTATTTTTCTAAAAATAAACAATTACAAAACGTCTCAAATCAATGCGTTATTGGCCAACTCTTTGAGGGCCAACTTGTAACAGGGACAACCAAAAGTCTGTAAAATATGTCGGAAAAGACAGCATAGGAAGACGACAAGGACAGAAATAAAGTATTAGCAATGTGTACTCTATAACTTGGAGGATCAATAAGGTAAGCGTGAACTGCTTCGTTTATATTATTTAAGTATCTCTCTCTTGTGCAAAGAATTGTCGTAATGATATTGTAAACCCTATACTTTCAGTATTAATAAATTCTAGACACTTGTACAAAACATGCATAGTGTGAGAACTAATTTATGTGTTTTAGGAGAAGACTGGGAAAAAACTGTAGAAAGTTTTATATTAACATTTTCATACTTTCTACCTTGTCAAGATAGTTAATTGCTTTACGATTAGTATTACAATCCGTGTGATAAAAGTGTTTATATTAAGTTAAATCTTTTATCTAAAAAATGCGCATGTAGTGCTTTTTCTATTCCTAATTGATAAAACAATTTAAAGTTCATATGTCCATAAAACGATGATAAAACATGGTAATAAAACTGATGCACATAACTCTATCAACAGTGTCCTATTTTCACTACTAATTATATGCATGTTTTACCTGCGGGAAAATAGACTCGCCAATTCTTCAGCACAAGATAAATGAAATATTGCTTATCCTTCGCTCGTTTAAATGCACTGCATCTTTTTTTTAGATACTACTTGTAAATAAACTGTTAGGACTGAATATTTAAAGCATTAATACATCAGGAGAACTTCATCTTTCTTAGAGAAACATGAATAAATTGCCATAATTGCTATTGGTTACCATGTCGGTATTGAGGATCAGCTTTTTTGGTATTTGTTATTTGATCTGCCAAATGCTCTACAAAACCTATATCTAAATTGCTAACCTCCATCTTGACAGCTGTTAAAGAGGGCCTTCAAAAATACTGTGATACTTGCATTTCAAGAAGCGGTGTAAATGAAATGTGGATTTTGAAAAACACCAAAGATCTACTTGACATCTTATTATCACTCTGTAACAGCATTAAAACTTTCGACTTCTCCACACTTTACACTACTATTCCTCATGAACAACTAAAATCTCGGCTGAAAGGTTTAATTCATAGATGTTTCTCACGAAAGAACGGGGAACGAAGATATAGGTACATTGTTGTAGGTAGAGAACAAGCCTACTTTGTGAAAAATGACTCCGAATCGGAGAAAAAATATACAGAGGAAGAAGTGATTAAAATGGGACAATATATTTGTCCAGTTTGGAGGACTTGTTTTTCAACAGACTATCGGAATTCCTATGGGCACAAACTGTGCGCCTCTCCTAGCCGATCTGTTTCTTCACTCTTATGAAGCTGAATACATCGAACGGCTTCTTCAAAATAAAGATAAAAAACTGGCCCAATCCTTCAATTTTAGCTTCCGTTATATAGATGATATTATGTCACTAAACAACCCTCGCTTTGGTGGTTTTCTTCATTTGATCTATCCAAAAGAGCTCAAAATAAAGGATACCTCAGACACTTCTACATCAGCCTCGTTCCTTGACCTTCACCTTGAAATTGACAACAGAGGTAGACTTCAAACTAAGCTGTACGACAAACGTGATGGCTTCACTTTTCCAATAGTAAACTTCCCTTTTCTTTGTAGCAACATCCCAACAGCGCCGGCATATGGAAATTACATATCCCAGCTCATTCGCTATTCAAGAGCCTGTGTTCGATACAGTGATTTCCTTGATAGAGCTCGGTTGCTCACAAATAGGCTACTTCAACAAGGGTATGTTACCCAAAACTTGAAGTTATCCCTCCAGAAGTTTTACGGTCGACATCACCATATTGTGGTCCGCTATGGGATATCTGTTTCCCAGATGACAACAGATCTTTCCCTCTAAAGCTTAAGTAGTATATGAGCACAGTTCAGTTATTATTTGTCGAGGTGCCTGTCGAGGTGCTGTTGAGGTGCTACTGTAGTAATACTATACGGATTGCCTTCGTATTGGTCGAGGTGCTGTCGAGGTGCAGTCGAGGTGCTAATGTACTATCAGTGTTGACATTTGGCCTCGCCACATATGGTCTCGCCTTTAGTTTTGGTCTCGCCTTTGGTTTTGGTCTGGCCTATTCAAGTGCTTATGTACAAATATTTGATGGGTTCGTATTTGTCGAGGTGCAATTGTTCTAATAGTATCTTCTATGGCTTCGAATTTGTCGAGGTGCTACTGTATTAATTCTATACATCATCGGTTCGTATATGTCGAGGTGCTTTGTTATTCCTATTATATAGAATAATTTTCATAATAGCTGCAAATTTTTATGTAAAAAGCTTACTGAGAATTGCTCACCATCTCAATGAAAAAGTCAACAATAGATTGGTAAATGTTCATGATAGACTTGTCAAATCTTTTATTCAAGGTCATTGATTTCAAAACGTGAACATTTTTTACAAAGCTTCTGGTTTTTAACAATAAACAAATAGCATATTTACCATAACATTTAATACTAGAGTATAAAGAGTATGGAAAGTTTAAAAGATCAACTTCCTTCACAACGTACACACTGTAACTCCATAGACGCCCGCCGATATTAAATTGTATACATTGTCATAAATATGTACTTTTAGGTCTTTTGATGTCACGTGTCTTTTCAGGTTGATTGACTTTGACCAAACATACATCTTGGAGCGAATAAAAAAAATATAAATAAATTTTCAGCAATTGTTGACCTTATTATTATTTTTTTCTCTAAATATTAAAATTTCACTGAATAAATTTAANTTGTTATTCCTATTATATATCATGGGTTCGTATTTGTCAAGGTGCTACTGTATTAATACTATACATCATGGGTTCGTATTTGTCGAGGTGCTATTAGATTAAAACTATATATCACGGGTTCGTATTTGTCGAGGTGCTGTCGAATTGCAGTCGAGGTGTTGAAGTACTTTTTAGTGTTTCGGCTTTGGCCTCGCCTTATTTCGGGCTATGTATTGTTCTTTCAAAAATGGTGT
>MJUU01046253.1:43821-73958 GCA_002080025.1 Modiolus philippinarum | reverse complement strand
TATTTATGGGTTACCTCGTAAGCGCAACTCCTCTTAAACCACTAAAAGTATTTTTGATGAAACTTTACACAAAGGAAGGACACTATATGGAGATGTGCATGAAGAAATATAATTATTGTTCAAAACCAGGAAGGGGAGAAAATTGAACTTCGACTTTTCATTGATTCCCAATGTATTGGTTACCTCGTAAGCGCAACTCCTCTTAACCCTTTCCTTCATGAAACTTGTTCCAAAAGGGCATTTTATGCAGGAGTAAATGGGACCCAATGTTTAAAATGCTGCAGAATTGTTGTCTTGCAAGTCAGAGTCTTGGCACTTGGCACAGTTAGACACCTGTCAGTGGTCTTTGGAAAACAGGTTCCAAAACCCTGGTACTTGTTGCCATGGAGACAGCAGGTGACCTCAAAGTCGTAAAAAAACTCATATTTTTTGCATTTTTTTCCTTCAAAACATACTTCAAAAATTTTTTAAAAATAAAATGTTACTTGCACATGCCCAAGCAAGGTTCAGCTTCAAAATATATGTGTTGAGGAATAGCTAGCACTATTTCATGATGTAGATAAGCCCCAGATTTGGTCTGGCGGCGAGGGGGGGCTAATGCCCCCCTTCGAACCCCCAGACAGAGGGGGGCACATCCCCCCTCTGGGACCCCCCTGACATATCTTTTTGGTCCCCAATCGTGCATGAAAAACACTCATTTTTTTTGCCCAAGTTAAATTCTGTTCAATAAGCCCATATTCTCATCCTAGGGTCTAATACAACACCCTCCTATAGCCCTTAAAAGGGGGGGGCCTAGAGGCGTCCAAAGGCGTCGTTATGAAGGAAAGGGTTAAACCACTTGAAAGAATTTAATGAAACTTTACACAAAGTAAGAACGCCATATGGAGATGTGCATGAAGGCATATAATTATTGTCAGAAACCAGGAAGGGGAGATAATTCAACTTTGAGTTTTCATTGATTCCCTACGTATGGGTTGCCTCTTACGCACAACTCCTCTTAATCCACTTGAAGGATTTTGATGAAACTTTAGACAAAGGAAGAACACTATATGTAGATGTATAAAATGTCAAATAGGCTGAAAAGGGTGAATTTTATATTTGTCTGATTTAGACAGAGTGTTTTCATTGGAACCCTTGTGAAAAGTTTTTTCTTGAAGATTATATCATTGTGTCCACACTTGTACTGTGTCTGCACCTGTATTGTGTCCACACCAACTTAAGTTTGCACTTACCAAATCGATTCAGGGTTGAATGAGTGGGGGGGGGTATCTTTGGCTGCCATTCGGCGACAGCTCTTGTTTGTATCGCAATGATGTATATATGGTCTTTTGCAAAGATTACTCATTACAATAGGATCTGACAAAAAACATGGTGCCAATGGTGAACATAGCTAACATTAGACCCCATTGGAAAAAAATCATTTTTTGGTCATGCATGGCATTGAAGCATTTTGTCAGATGAGCAATACATGCTCAGTTTCTTAGCCTCTAGTTCACTATATGAATTCTGGTTTGGTCTATTAAATACATGAAATATATGTATCCACATTAGGCATAAATAACTATCTTACTTATTAGCATTTCAATCAGTGGCACATCAATCAAGTTTTCTATCACTTTATCTCTGTAAGTCCATCAGTCTTGTCAGTCCATCAGTCCGTCAGTCCATCTGTTATCACTAAAGTGGTACCATTTGTCGGGATAACTCCTTGTACAGTTTTTAGGATAGGAAGTTTTTGTTTTGCAGGCTGATTGTGCATATATTGAAGATGTGCATGCTATTTGGATTTTGATTTTTGATAATTTTTTTAGAAAAGTACACATGGTTTAACATTGTCATTTTTATGCAAAATATGTCCTATAGGGTACATCATTCGTCCATATAACTTCTCCTACAGTTTTTAAGATAGGAAGTTTTTGTTTTGTAGGCTGATTGTGCATATATTGAAGATGTGCATGCTACTTGGATTTTGATTTTTGATAATTTTTTATGAAAATACACATTGTTGAATATTTCCATTTTTATGCAAAATATTGCCTATAGGGTACATCATTTGTCTGGATAACTCCTCCTACAGTTTTTAAGATAGGAAGTTTTTGTTTTGCAGGCCGATAGATGTGCATGCTACTTGGATTTTGATTTTTGATAATTTTTTAGAAAAGTACACATGGTTGAACATTGTCCTTTTTATGCAAAATATTACTTATAGGTACATCATTTGTCTGATAACTCCTTCTGCAGTTTTTAAGATAGAAAGTTTTCATTTTGCTGGCTGATTGTGCAAATATTGATAATTTGCATGCTACTTTTTTGGATTTTGATTTTTGATAATTTTTTATAAAAATACACATGTTTGAACTTTGTCATTTTTATGCAAAACATTGCTAATAGGGTACATAGTTTGTCCAGATAACTTCTCTTATAATTTTCTATCCATGATGTTTTTATTTTTGCAGGATGATTGTGTATTTATCACAAATGTGCATGTGACTGATATTTTGGGAAATGTACGAGAAAAGTACCCATGGTTGAGCTTTGTTTTTGAGGCTTTGGTATTGTTAACAGGCTCATTTTATTTCAGAGTTCAAAAATGCAGGATGATCCGATATGTGGGGGTGTGAGGTATGTGAGCTTGCTCAGTAAGGTTCTTTAATTTATAAAGCTACAAGATGAGGACAGCGAACAAAGAAAGGCACTTCTAGATTATATAACAAACCTTTGATAATTTCTGTAAATTTACTGTATATGAATTTATTTCTATTTCAGTGTGGAATGTTGGAGCCACTAATTGTGCTATATTTGGAAGTGATCCATGTAAACAGAATTCTGCATGTATAAATGATACTTGTGTTTGTAAGGAATGGTTTTATCAACTTGGACCTGATAATGTTGACACCACAGCCTGTTTACCAAGTAAATCTTTTTTTTAACATCACTTTAGATGTAAAGATTCTTAATCATAAAAAAGCTCAGAGATACCTAAATTGAAATTTCAGGGCTCTTGACAGGGATAGCTGGGTTTAGTTTTGAAATAATCTTCAAGGATTTCTGAGATTTGTGTGTTGCATTTTCAATAGATTTAATTCTATTTCTCTTTGTGTTCTTTCTAAAATATATTGAAAACTTCACAGAGTTATTGTCTTAATTGTCTATTTTACCAAGGAACTACATCCTTTATGCACTGTCTTTAAATGAAGGATGTATACCCAAGTACAGCATACTTCAAAAGATGATTTTACTCATAACCCCTGAAAAATTTAATCATAATTAGTAACATGATAGTCCTCTGGTGACTATTAAATGTATAATTAGATTTCCAACTCTTCCCGTCGATGGTCTTAGTTTAACATGGGTTTATAAATATGGAAAAAATCTTGCAAAGCACTAAGTTCAAAATACTTTCTATTGGCTTCTAGAGGTGTTTTTTTAGATCTATATTGTAACATTAAACTATTCAAAATTTATCCAAGATAAGACATCTTGTTATCTCACCTGGCTATAGCCAGGGTGAGTTTTGCTATCACTTGGCGTCTGTCTTCAGTCAATCCAATCTGTCCAGTGTAAACTTTTTTTTTTCGAAAATCTTCTCCTCAGATACCTCTGGGCCAAATTAAATCAAACTTTGCCAGAATCATCACCAGTGTATTGCTTCTCAAAATTGTGTTTTTTAGTTTGCCAGCCAAACAACATGGCAACCGTTGCTAAAAAAGAACATAAGGGTAAATTGCAGTTATTGGCAAATAACTCAAAACAGTTGCAGATATCAAAAATCTAATGTCATGTAAAAATTATCAAAAATCTAATGTCATGTAAAAATTATCAGCATGACAAGATCTAACAACCCTGCAGTTTTGAAGAAAATCTGATGACCAGTTTAAGAGTTATTGCCTTTTTGTGGTTAAATGTAAAAAATGTTCATGTTTTTTATTTTTTATTTTAAAAAAAACATAATAGATTGAGGATAAGTTTTAATTGCAAAAATGTTTAGCATATCAAGATAACATTAAAATTTTGAAGAAATCTAAAATACAGTTATCACCCTTTATTGGTCAAATTTTTTGTGATTTTATACATCTTGTCTTATATTTCAAAAACAGTTTGGGATTGAGATTAAGTTTAGTTGCAAAAATGTTAAACATAACAAGATCTAACCACAATGAATTTTTTTTGAAAATCCAAATACCCATATTGGAGTTATTGCCCTTTATTGGTCAAATTATATCTTATTACAATATTCTTTTGGTGTTCCCTTTAAAAAAAATTGTTCATCAAGTGTGCACCTTATCCTAGATGGCTTACATTTTGAACTTAATCTAACATTGGACCTTAATGGAAAACATATTCAAACATTTTCTCCTCTGAAACTATGAGCCACTTGGATCCATACTTGCTCATAATAGTTTCTTAGTTGATCCCTTTTTTATGGCTATGAGTTCTAAATGTATAGAGAGATATGATGTTAGTGTAATTACAACAACATTCTCATTGGATTTTTGTCAAATTTAGGACAAATGTTCAAAAAACAAGAACTTGTCCAGTGATTGCTTTAAGTTTTTTCTTCATGACTTATGAGCAATATTAGGTTCTTTGATCCTCAAAAGGGCATTTAGTGTAATGTTTTATAAACAAATAATAATAATCAATTTAAGGTACTACACCCGCTATTATAAAAAACAAGATTTTAAGGTTAGTGAGGACAGCTGTCACGTGATTAAACCATAAAAATGGCGGGAAAAAATTAAAAATGTTCAGAATGGAATGAAATTAGACTGGAATGTTACTGAGCATGTGCAGAAACGAATTATGGATTTAAAAACATCAAAATGGCGACCGATGCTATGGGAACAGAAAATGGTGGGAAATTTTCAAATTGCTCCAAAATGACCGAAATTTGACAGGAAGGTTACTTAGCATGTGTAGATACGAGTTTTGGTCTTTGAAATTTCAAAATGGCGACCGTTGCCAGGGAAACAGCAAAATGGCGGGAAAAATTCAAATACCTTCGTATATGATGAAGAGGAAATAAACTTGAAATAAGGTGAGAAAAAGGAAAATAATAATAAATTAACACGGTAAAAGTGCTCAAAAAGGAAAATAACTTTGATAAAAATTAAATAAGATAGAGATATAATAGTGAAAAAAGTAAATATTTACACAAAGGGTTAAGAAAAGTGGAAAAAATGATAGAATAAAACTCGAAAATTGTGGGAAGAGAGAATTCACCCTAGAACAACAATAGCAGTCTCCCCCTTCTCAACAATTAACGCAGACGTGATAGAAATAATGCCAGAACAAGCCACTACTGATTTCAGTTTTATAAAGACCACTCCCTTGAAGTTTGGAACAAGAAAATATGAGAAATATCAACTCATTCATTTAGTCAACGCCATCCAAAACATATCTTTATGCAGCATAATAGGTCATTCCGGTCAAAACGGTGGTCAATTGGAAATACAAACTACTTTCAGTCCCGCATGCGCGCTCCTTTATCTCTCTATAGGACTCCTGTGGGGTCATGTGTCGAACTATCATACAATATTTCACAAAATTTTAATTTGTAGATGAAATTTTTGTATTTATGATTAACAGTAGGTAAGAAAGTATCCACTTCCGGTTTGACATGTGTAACCTACAACTTCCTGTTCTAGTCAAGTGAAGACTGTATACAGTCATATGACTATTTTAGTTTGGTATTTGTGCTACAAGCACAGCCAGTGACATCACTTCCGGTTTTTGTTCTAGTGACGGCAAAATTTTTTCAGGGGAGGAGGGCAATGTTGTCAACTTTGAATGCTTGTAGTTCTCTTAAAAGCCTGGTTTGCTATGCTGATTTTTTTATATTTTGAAGATATCGTATAAAGGTATATATTTAAGTAAAAAAATGAAATTTTGAATTCGGAAGTTTTTCTGAATTTCACTTTTTATGTCCCTCCAGGGGGCAAAAAGGGATAAAAATCCAACCTCAATGAGCACATAATTGGGAAATTTAGCAAAAATAATTGACAGAAGTGGATGTATTTTTAGAAATACCTTTAAAACAACAAAGACTTATAATCCAAACACTCTTTTTACAAAAACAATGTACAATTGGTTTTTTATATGGTCAAAAGGGGGGTAAATGGGAATTCGGACCATTATTCAGGGGAGGTAACTTTGACCCCATTTATTTATCTCAGAAAAATGCCTGGAAAGGTGGTCCAATATTTATACCAAAGAAAGGGTATATATTCAACAGTAATATATTTAAAAAATAGCCTTTTGAATTCGGAATTATTTTTGGGGTCAGGTGTCCTCACTAACCTTAATTTAATTTTCAGTACAACCAGTTGGAAATGGTCCTTGTTATAATATGGATGGATTTTGTTTGAACAACTCTACATGCAGTTCAACTGGTATTTGTGAATGTCCACCTGGTCTTCATCAGAATGGGGAAACTGGTAGCATAGCAACAGTCTGTCAGTCAGGTAAGAAATAAACAGGAATTAGAAATAATATATTAGAATAACAAACAAACTGCGTAATCTTGGAAAGATATTGTTGTTAAGTGTTATTAAATGTAATAAATTGGCCACATTTTAACTATACATAGATAGGGGGAAGTAATTCTAAAAATAGTGTCGATGTAAACTGTTACCTTTTACAAAAACCCATCTCCAAACTAAACAAAAACTCAACAAAAATTCGTTGGAACAGAACACTGATTTAACGAGAAACCTGTCTGAACAGAACATTGTCTAAACAAGAAACCTTTCTGAATAGAAAACTAATAAAACCATTAACTTGTCTGAATAGAACACTGACTAAACAAGAAACCTGTCTAAACAGAACACTGACTAAACAAGAAACCTTTCTGAACAGAACACTGTCTAAACCAGAAACCTTTCAGAAGAGAACACTGATTAAACAAGAAACCTGTCTGAATAGAACACTGACTAAGCTTGAGACCTGTCTTAATGGAACACTGATTGAACAAGAAACCTGTCTGAATAGAACACTGACTGAACAAGATACCTGTCTGAATAGAAAACTGACTAAACAAGAAACCTGTCTGAAAAGAAAACTGACTAAACCATAAACTTGTCTGAATAGAACACTGACTAAACAAGAAACCTGTCTAAATAGAACACTGACTAAACAAGAAACCTTTCTGAACAGAACACTGTCTAAACCAGAAACCTTTCAGAAGAGAACACTGACTAAGCAAGAAACCTGTCTGAATAGAACACTGACTAAACAAGAAACCTTTCTGAACAGAACAATGTCTCTACCAGAAACCTGTCTGAAGAGAACATTTCTAAACAAGAGACCCGTCAGAAGAGAACACTAACTAAACAAGAAACCTGTCTGAATAGAACACTGAAAAAACTAGAAACCTTTCTGAAGAGAACACTGACTAAACTTGAGACCTGTCTGAATAGAACACTGACTGAACAAGAAATCTTTCTGAAGAGAACACTGACTAAACAAGAAACCTGTCGGAATAGAAAACTGACTAAACTATAAACCTGTCTGATTAGAACACTGACTAAACAAGAAACCTGTCTGAATAGAAAACTGACTTACAAGAAACCTGTCTGAATATAACATTGACTAAACTTGAAACCTGTGTGAATAGAACACTGACTAAACGAGAAGCCTGACTGGAAAGAAAACTGACTTAACAAGAATCCTGTCTGAACAGAACACTGACTAAACAAGAAACCTGTCTGAAAAGAACACTGACTGAACAAGAAACCTTTCTGAAGAGAACACAGACTAAACAAGAAACCTTTCTGAATAGAAAACTGACTAAACAAGAAACCTGTCTGAATAGAACACTGACAAAACTTGAAACCTGTGTGAATAGAACACTGGCTGAACAAGAAAACTGTCTAAAAAAACTGAATAAATAAGAAACCTGTCTGAAAAAAAAACTGACTGAACAAGACATATGTGTGATCATAACACTGACTAAACAAGAAACCTGTCTGAACAGAACACTGACTAAGCAAGAAATTTGTCTGAAAAAACTGACTTAACAATAGTACACTGACTTAGCAAAACTAGGGGTTTTGGAATGACAGCTATCCCCACACTCCCTGTTTGACACATAAAAACATTGTTTTACACCCTGGGAGTAATTTTGTCAATATTTTAGAAATCAAAGTATTGATAGTCGTTATTTTTACAAAAAGAATTTAAAGATATATAATTTTTAGGCAGAATTCCAACAAATAAGTGGTCTTTGAGACTCTTGGGAAATTAACCGAGATTAGAACCAAATATTTTTTAAATCCAATTGATGAAAGTGTTTGTCCTAAATTAAAGAAGCTTTTTAAGAGTTGGTTGCTAGGTAGAAATCCAAAAAAGTAGTGATCTTTGAGACTTTCAGGAAATTTATCTAAATTGAAATAGAATATTTTTGAAATCCATTTAGTAAATATGTTTGTACTAAACTACATAAATTATTTTAGTATGGTTGCGAGGTAGAATTCCAAAAAATAAAGTTTTCTTTGAGACTTGCAGGAAATTAACTTAAATTGGAATCAAATATTTTTGAAATCCAATTGATGAAAGTGTTTGTCCTAAATTAAAGAAGCTATTTAAGCATGGTTGCTAGGTAGAATTTCAAAAAAATAAGTTGTCTTTTGAGACTTTCAGGAAATTTACCGAAATCAGAATCAAATATTTTTGAAATCCATTTAGTTAAAATGATCGTCCGAAACTTTACAAATTATTTTAGTATAGTTGCTAGGTAGAATTAAAAAAAAATAAGTGGTCTTTGAGACTTTCAGGAAATTTACCAAAATTGGAATCACATATTAGAATTCTAATTATTCAAAATCTCATTTGCTATCAAATAACTGCTAAAATACATAATCATATGCTCAAATTTAAAAAAAAATGAATCTTTGACATTTTCAGAAAATTTACCAAAGTTGGAACTGGAAACATAATTATGAAAGCTTATTGCAAATCTAAAGACTAAATGCCACAATTCTGCATTAAGATTTTATCCTTTATTCCTTAAATGTAGGTGGAAATTGTGCACCAATGCCACATGTGTCAAAATCCACAACTGTAGGCCTTTGTCAAAATCAACATCTTGTGGCCTCTTGTTTGCACCAAGATAAAGATGTAAAATCCGAAAGCTTTTTGCACATCTACAGACTATATGCAACACTTCTTCAACAAAATTAAATCCATAAATCCATAAATGTAGGAGGAGTTTGTGTCACATGCCACATATGTAAAAATTTGCATCTTGGGGCCTCCTGTTTGCACCAAGAGCAATATCAAAAATCTGAAAGCTTATTGCGCATCTACAGACTATATGTATCAACTCTACAACTAAATTCAATCCCTAAATCCAAAACTGTAGGAGGAGTTTGAGACACAAGAAAACTGTGACGGACAGACAGACTGACGGACGGACAGAGGGTATAACAATATCCACGGACTTTCTTCGAAAGTGCAGGGATAAAAAGTGTCTGAAAAAACACACTAACTAAACAAGAAACCTGTCTAAAAATGATTAAACAAGAAATCTGTCTGAATAGAACACTGACTAAAAAAACTGAATGAAAAAAAACTGACTAAACAAGAAACATGTATGAATAGAAAACAGACTAAACAAGAAACCTGTCTGAAAAAAAAACTGACTTAACAAGAAGCCTGTCTAAACAGAACACTCACTTAACAAAAACCTGTCTAAAAAAAAACACACCAACTAAACAAGAAACCTTTCTAAAAAAATAACTAAACAAGAAATCTGTCTGACTAAAAAAAGAAACCTGTTTGAAGAACAAAACCTGACAAAACAAAAACCTCTGTGAAAAAAAAATGACTTAACATGAAACCTGTCTGAACAGAACACCGACTTAACAAAAACCTGTCTGAAAATACGGACTAAACAAGAAACATGTCTGAATAGTACTTTCACTAAAAAAAAGTGTCTGAAAAACACACCAATTAAACAAGAAACCTGTCTAAAAAATGAAAAAATGACTAAACAAGAAATCTGTCTGAATAGAATGCTGACTAAAAAAAACCTGTTTGAGAAAAAAAAGTGACTAAACAAAAACCTATCTGAAAAAACTTACTAAACAAGAAATCTGTCTGATTAGAAAACAGACTAAACAAGAAACCTGTCTGAAAAAAACTAACTAAACAAGAAACCTGTCTAAAGAAACTGACAGAACATGTAACCTTTCTAAGGAACAGAACACTGACTAAACAAGAAACCTGAAAAAAAAACTGACTAAACAAGAACCCTGTCTTCAAAAAAATATCTCTAAACAAAAAGCCTGTCTGTAAAAAAACTGACTAAACAAGAGCTTGTCTGAAAAAAATGACTGAACAAGAATCCTGTCTGAAAAAAAACTGACTAAACATGAAACCTGTCTGTACAGAACACTGACTAAACAAGAAACTTGTCTGAAAAAAATGACTGAACAAGAATCCTGTCTGAAAAAAAAACTGACTAAACATGAAACCTGTCTGTACAGAACACTGACTAAACAAGAAACTTGTCTGAAAAAAATGACTGAACAAGAGTCCTGTCTGAAAAAAAAACTGACTAAACATGAAACCTGTCTGTACAGAACACGGACTAAACAAGAAACTTGTCTGAAAAAAATGACTGAACAAGAATTCTGTCTGAAAAAAAAACTGACTAAACATGAAACCTGTCTGTACAGAACACTGACTAAACAAGAAACTTGTCTGAAAAAAATGACTGAACAAGAATCCTGTCTGAAAAAAAAAAACTGACTAAACATGAAACCTGTCTGTACAGAACACTGACTAAACAAGAAACTTGTCTGAAAAAAATGGCTGAACAAGAATCCTGTCTGAAAAAAAACTGACTAAACATGAAACCTGTCTGTACAGAACACTGACTAAACAAGAAACCTGCCTGAAAAAAAATGACTGAACAAGAAACCTGTGTGATCAGAACATTGACTCAACAAGAAATGAAAATTGAAAATACATGTTTTTTTGGTTTAAGTCATTGTTCTTTTTAAGGGGGTAGAACTGGGTAAGGATAAAACCTTCCAATCCTTTAATTTTTAAAATATTTTCAGTGTTTTTAAAATATTTTCAGTTGAAACTACATATGTTCCTGTCGACTTTAAGCAATTTTCAACAATTTTTACCATCACATTTTCTGTCTAGTGGTCATCAAAGATACCCTGTTTCCTCATATTATTATACCTCATGCAACGAAGTTGCGGAGGGTATATAGTTTTTGACTGGTCCGTCAGTCCGTCCGTCCGTCTGTCCGTCCGTCCGTCCGTCCGTCCGTCATCAAGTGGGTACACTATTTGTCCGGATAACTCCTGCCACAGTTTTTAAGCTAGGAAGTTTTTATTTCGCAGGTTGATTGTGAACATATCAAAGATGTGCATACTACTTGGATTTTGATTTTTGATAATTTTTCAGCAAACTACACATTGTTGAACTTTGTCATTTTTATGCATTATATTGCATATAGGGTACACCATTTGTCCGGATAACTCCTCTTACAGTTTTTAAGCTAGGAAGTTTTTATTTTGCAGGCTGATTGTGCACATATCAAAGATGTGCATACTACTTGGATTTCGATTTTTGATAATTTTTCAGCAAACTACACATTGTTGAACTTTTGTCATTTTTATCCATTATATTGCATATAGAGTACACCATTTGTCCGGATAACTCATCCTACAGTTTTTAAGCTAGGAAGTTTTTATTTTTATTTTGCAAGTTGATTGTGCACATACCAAAGATGTGCATACTACTTGGATTTTGATTTTTGATAATTTTTCAGCAAAGTACACATTGTTGAACTTTGTCATTTTTATGCATTATATTGCATATATGGTACACCATTTGTCCGGATAACTCCTCCTACAGTTTTTAAGCTAGAAAGTTTTTATTTTGCTGGCTGATTGTGCACATATCAAAGATGTGCATACTACTTGGATTTTGATTTTTGATAATTTTTCAGCAAACTACACATTGTAGAACTTCGTAATTTTTATGCATTGTATTGCATATAGGGTACACCATTTCTCCGGATAACTCCTCCTACAGTTTTTAAGCTGGGAAGTTTGTATTTTGCTGGTTGATGATGCACAAATCAAAGATGTGCATGCTACTTGGATTTTGTTTTTTGATAATTTTTCAGAAAACTACACATTGTTGAACTTTGTCATTTATATGAATTATATTGCATAAGGGGTACATCTTTTGTCAGGATAACTCCTCCTACAGTTCATTAGATAGGAAGTTATTATTTTGCAGGTCGATTGTGCACATATCAAAGATGTGCATGCTTCTTGGATTTTGATTTTGATATTTTTTCAGAAAACTACACATTGTTTAACTTTGTCATTTTTATGCATTATATTGCATATAGGGTACATTATTTGTCTGGATAACTCCTCCTACAGTTTATAAGATAGGAAATTTACAGGGTACTCCATTTGCCCGGGTAAATCCTGCTACAGTTTTTAAGATATTTTACACGATGATTGTGCATCTGTAAGAGATGTGCAGACTACTTGGATTTCAATTTTTGATAATTTTGAGATAATGCAGGATTATCCGATATGTGGGGGCGTGGGGTATGTGAGCTTGCTCACTAAGGTTCTTTAATTTGGTCTGTTCAGGACTTGATTTTTGTGTATAAAATTAGCTCTTATTAGCTCACCTGGCTATGCCAGGGTGAGCTTTTGCCATCACTTGGCGTCCAGCGTCCGTCGTCAGTCCGGCGTCTGTCCCGCCGGCGTAAACTTTTCATTCAAAGATCTTCTCCTCTGAAACCACTGGGCCTATTGGAACCAAATTTGGTTACAATAGTCCTTGGGAGGTCCCCTTTAAAAAAGGTATCCGGCAGGTCCGTATCTCATCCAAGATGGCCGCAAGCGGGGAACATAGTTTTAACATTGGACCCTATGGGTAAACACATTCAAAGATCTTCTTCTCCGAAACTACCAGTCCAATTACAACCAAACTTAGTCACAATGGTCCTTAGATGGTCCCCTCCAAAAAGGTATCGGGCAGGTCCGTACCTAATCCAAGATGGCCGCCAGCGGGGAACATTATTTTAACATTGGACCCTATGGAAAAGACATTCAAAGATCTTCTTCTCAGAAACTACCAGTCCAATTATAACCAAACTTAGTCACAATGGTCCTTAGATGGT
Source organism: Modiolus philippinarum (assembly GCA_002080025.1). Classification (NCBI taxonomy): domain Eukaryota; kingdom Metazoa; phylum Mollusca; class Bivalvia; order Mytilida; family Modiolidae; genus Modiolus; species Modiolus philippinarum. The sequence continues at coordinate 60,787 of MJUU01046253.1, read as the reverse complement.
CCCTTCCAAAAAAGGTATCAGGCAGGTCCGCACCTCATCCAAGATGGCCGCCAGTGGGGAGCATAGTTTTAACATTGGACCCTATGGGTAAACACATTGAAAGATCTTCTTCTCAGAAACTACCCACCCAATTATAACCAAACTTAGTCACAATGGTCCTTTGATGGTCCCTTCCAAAAAAGGTATCCAGCAGGTCTGTACCTAGTCCAAGATGGCCGCCAGCAGGGGACATAGTTTTAACATTGGACCCTATGGGAAAGACATTCAAAGATTTTTTTCGCAGAAGCTACCCATCCAGTTATAACCAAACTTAGTCACAATGGTAATTAGATGGTCCCTTCTAAAAAAGGTATCCGGCAGGTCTTTACCTCATCTAAGATGGTCGCCAGCGGGAACATTGTTTTAACATATTTCTATAGAAATTCTTTTGTATACCAATTTGTCATTACTGGAGTATCAAGGTAATCCCCTTCAGGCAGTACAAATTGGTATACAATAGAATTTCTATAGAATCTTGATTGGTTGATTGGCAAACAAAAGACAGGAGTTTAGAAGGACTTGTTATATGTGTTACTTTAGGAATATTGGTATGTTCATTGATGAATTGCAAATATAATACGTTAAAGAGCCAGGAAACCCGCCATAATAGTTTGAACTAATATACAAGGGTGTTCTGAACAATATAGGCTGAAAATTTAACTCTATTTTGATAAGTATTAAACACTCATGTAAAAAATTTTGTCGTTTAATTTTCACCAAAAATCAAGAATGGAGAGAAAATTAGTTTATGTAAGTTGTATTAATATTTCAGAAAATTCTTCCATTCCATTTTTTCTAAATTTGGAATAAAGTGTGTAAAAATGGATAAAATTGCTAAATCTGTGCGTTGAATTACTTTAATTGCAAATAATCTGACTTTTACAAATTTTCAACATTTTTAGATGTTATTGAAAACTGTATAGTAAATGCACTCGTTATAAATAACTGGATGTTATTAGGCTGTTTTCATGATGAAATGAATATTTATTTGTTGAGTGGAAAAAATATTTACAATTTCAATATTTTAACCACACCTATCGCAATGATTTTTTTTTATTTATTTAAGTGCTAGAAAATTGAAAAACCGAGTTATCTCCCCATACCCCAGGACAGGTTTCTGATTTAGTTAGTGTTCTTTTTAAACAGGTTTCTGATTTAGTCATTGTTCTTTTTAAACAGATTTCTGATTTAGTCAGTGTTCTTTTTAAACATGATTTAGTCAGTGTTCTTTTTAAACAGATTTCTGATAAAGTCAGTGTTCTTTTTAAACAGGTTTCTGATTTAGTCAGTGTTCTTTTTAAACAGGTTTCTGATTTGGTTAGTGTTCTCACATTTTCATTCTCTGAAACCACTGAAGCAAATTCTTCCAAACTTAACAGGAATATTGATGGAAGGCCCTTCTAAAAGTTGCTAATTAAGTTTGAAAACAGTAAAAAACATGGCTGCCAGCACAAGCTTAGTCTCTGAGCTTTAGTTAACTGACCAATATGACAGAGATGATGGGCTTCAGACGTTAACCATTTGACCACCTAGGCTTACAATCAAACTTTTGATGTGTAATGATAAATTTGTTTATATTTGTAGAAAGTGTTAAGTGTCAGCTAGACTGGAGACAACACAATGGACATTGTTATTATTTGGATGTTGGCCATTATACTGCACCAGCTTCAAACGTAGAGGAATTTTATAATGATAATGATCCAGCTATTCATTGTGGAGCATTAAATGCTTACATGGCTGTCATTCATGATTCTGAAACTAATAAGGTTGTAAGGGAACTAGGGTATGTATTGTACTTTACGTTTGAAATAAATGGCTGTCAATCATGATTCCGAAACTAATAAGGTTGTAAGGGAACTAGGGTATGTATTGTACATGTAGTATGAAATATATTCCTCACAATAAAATAATGTTCCTTATAATTTAATTTTTTTTTCCTGAATGAGTTAATTAATATTTGCATGTTTCAATTATGATCAATATTTTTCCATACTAGACTCGATTTTTTTAAAGATGATTTATATATGTCTTTAGAAGTGAAAACTTGATTTTTATGTTTAAATTAATATTTTACAGAATAAATTATGGATACAGATTTATTGGCTTATTTGATGAATTTGTCAATGAAAATTACATGTGGACTGATGGATCAACACTTGGTTATTCAAATTTTGAGTTTCAAAATAAGTCTAGAGTGCTTTGTGTAATGATGAATCCCATTGGTTATTGGATAAAGGAGGCATGTACATCTTCATCTGATCCTAATGCTGTTAAACTTCCTAAAAATGATGTAGCTTGTGAAAAACCACATTGTAAGTGTTATAAATTCCATATTTTTGAATTTGTTGCAATCAAATTGCTAATTTCATTTGCTGCATTGAATGTTACTATTGTCAGGGGCCTGGATTTATCTGGGTACAATGGCTTCCTCCACCACTAAAACTGACCGTCATGAAATAGCTGAAATACTGCTGAAAGTGAGGTTAAACCCCATATCAATCAATCTTGTCAGGATTGGACAGTGTTAAACCTTTAATAGCATTAAGTACATGATTGAAATGGTTATATAATCTAAGCATCAATTGAAAAAAAAGAACAATAGAGAGAAGGATGTTAACAAGACAACAATCCTCAAATAAGTAAAATCTAGGTAGATATCCAAATTAAGTATTCCCTTGTAAATACTGCACTGTGTGTATAAACACTGAAGTAGTATTGGCACTGTATTAACCAAAAATATTTCAAAACAGAACTAGCAAACATGGATGTAGCAGATAATACCATTAGATAACTGATACAATCACTGGATAAACTGGTAATAATACTGAGGTACACATAAATTAGAAATAAAAAAAAAGAAACTTTATCAACATAGCCTTAAAGTAATTATTTTCGCGAGGATTTAATTTTGGCTTTATTCGTGACCATTCTTATGTTTTTTAAAATTGCATACTATAGTTTTTATGTAACACTATACTGAAAACAATAGGCAATCACGAAAATCCGAGAACCGCGAAAATAAAGTCTAGCAATTTTGAAAGATATTGCAAAATTTGCGGTACTACAGGTATTACCTGACAACCTAATACCATTACAATATAATATGACTCGATAACAACACCAGGTATGAACAAGGAATAAGCAGAAACTACTGATATGACTGGATTGGGTTTTTGTCATTTTGACCCCTTCCGTTTTCAAAATGGGGCGAAAAGATCAAAATTGGGTGTTTTCACATATTTGGCTCTAGAATATTTATTATTTATTGGATTTGATGGTGTTTCTTTCAGTGTGTTCCTAATTAGGGTATATGGGTAAAATCCAAATTTTTTTCCATAGATTTTCTTTCTTTTCTCAGGAGAGTTCCCTTATTAAATCAGAATTGAAATAAAAAGATAAAAAAAAGGGTCACCGTGCTTGTTTTTAAATTAACTGATATCAAAATAATCAAATATTTCAAATGAATATATAGGGAAAAAACAGGTATTTTGATATTTTCTTTAAAACTATTCCATAGATTTCTTTCTATTTTAGTCATATGTTAGCACTTTAAACATACTTTCAAAAAATGTAAAGAAAGATAGGGGTCACCGACTTTGTTTTGTGAATTTTCATAGTGACATCCATATAAAATATTTTTATCAGATTATCTCCCTTGTTCAAATATCCTTTTCCAAACTATTTAATTATCAAATTACCATACCTCATCTAATTAGATAAATACATGTAAAATGAAGTCAATGTGGGTCCTTTGCATTTTGTTTCACTAATATAATATTCATTGATACATCATAAATCAAAATATTTGCATATTTAAAAACAAATAATACCACAACAGTATAAATAACAAATTTAAAATGGCGGAAGACTACTGATCTACCTTAAATTTCCTTTCAGCACTACCGGTATATCAACGGATTTTATGTTGCATGTACTGTTCACGAGATAAACGTGTCCCAAAAGGGGCAATTTTCAAAAAATTTCATTATCATGCCCCGCCTATGATAGAAGGGGGGGGAATATAGTGTTTTGGTTGTATGTCCGTCCATTTGTCTGTTGGTCCGTTCGTCTGTCCCAAGCTAGGTTTACCTACAGGTTTAAGTTTTTTTTTCTGGGAAGGATGTTATCATGAAACTTTATATAAATACACATTAGCATCTTATTAAACAAAAATCATAATAAAATTTTACCCATGCAACCAACTTCATGCTTCACTGATCACGGGAAAAAAGTGTGATAGTATGAGGTTTACCAACAGGTTGAAGTTTTTTTTCTGTGAAGGATGTATGCTATTATCATTAAACTTTATTGATGTCTCAACTTCAAAACTGATGTTAAAAATTATTGGTTGACTGCCATGTTCAAAATGGCTGCCAAAAAAGGCGGGAAAATTCAACACTATCTGATTTCAATTAAATTTGGTATCCAAGTGGATATTGATGTCACTACTTCAAAACTGATGTTGAAAATTATTCGTTGACTGCCATGTTGAAAATTGCTGCCAAAAAAGGCGGGAAAATTCAACATTATCTGATTTCAATGAAATATGGTTTCTAAATAGATATTGATGTTGTGACTTCAAAACCGATGTTGAAAATTGTTCGTTGACCGTCATTTACAAAATGACGTCTTGACTTCAAAACTGGTGTTGAAAGTGGTCCTTAGCAAGAACGTTTTTTGTCAAAAAAGCCCAACAAAGAAATATAGTAAAACATGATCACACTTTATATACTGTTCAAGATATTATGGGTGTTCGATCTACGAAAGTTTGAGAGACTGAAGATCAACTGTATGACTTACAATTTTACCTTGATTGTGGCATCTGAAAGCCAGGTGGGAGCCTCTGGTTTTTAGCTCACCTGGCTATGCCAGGGTGAGCTTTTGCCATCACTTTGCGTCCGTCCATCCATCCGTAAACTTTTCATTCAAAGATCTTTTCCTCTGAAACCACTGGGCCAATTGAAACCAAACTTGGCCACAGTAGTCCTTGGGTGGTCCCCTTTAAAAATTGTGTCGCTCAGGTCTGTATGTCATCCAAAATGGCCGCCATCTGGGACCAAAATTTAACATTGGACCCTATGAAAAAAAAACGTTTCAAATTCTATTTCTCTGAAACCACTGGACCAATTGGAACCAAACTTGGCTACAATAGTCCTTGGGTGGTCCCTTACAAAAAAGGTGTTTTTTAGGTCCGCCCAATTTCCAAGATGGCCGCCAGCGGAAAACATAGTTTTAACATTGGACCCTATGGGAAAACACTTTAAAAGATCTTCTTTTCTGAAACTACTGGGCCAATTGGAACCAAACATGGCCACAATAGTCCTTAGATGGTCCTTTGCAAGAAAGATGTTTTTCAGGTCAGTGCTGTATTCAAGATGGCTGCCATTGGGAAACATAGTTTTAACATTGGATCCTATGGGAAAACATATCAAAAATCTTCTTCTCTGAAACTACTGACCCAATTGATACCAAACTTGGCAACAATAGTCCTTGGGTGGTTCCTTACAAAAAGGTGTTTTTCAGGATTGCGCTACATCAACATGGCTGCCAGCGGGGGATATAGTTTAACATTGGACCCTATGGGAAAACACATTCAAAGATCTTCTCCTCTGAAACTACTGGGCCAATTGGAATCAAACTTGGCCATAATAGTCCTTAGGTGGTCCTTTGCAAAAAATGTGTTTTTCAGTTCAGCGCGATATTCAGGATGGCAGCCAGGGGGAAACATAGTTTTAACATTGGACCCTATGGGAAAACACTTTCAAAGATCTTCTCTGAAACTACTGAGCCAATTGGAACCATACTTGGCCACAATAGTCCTTAGATGGTCCCTTGCAAAAAAGGTGTTTTTCAGGATCGCACTATATCCAACATGGCTGCCAGTGGGGAACATAGTTTTAACATTGGACCCTATGGGAAAAAAAATTCGAAGATCTTCCCATATGAATGTACTGAGCCAATTGGAACAAAACTTGGCCGTAATATTCATTGAGTGGTCCCTTGCAAAAAGATGTTTTTCAGGTCAGCGCGATATCCAACATGGCAGCCAGCGGGGAACTTAGTGTTTCCCATGGGGTCCAATGTTAAACTAACAGAGGTCTTCCTCCCTTTAACTAATTAGGGATATTGGATTTATAGTTTAATTATATAGAAGGGCTCTTTAACATAAAATGTCTATGTTAATCAAGGGCCAGGTGAGCGATACAGGCTCTTGAGAGCCTCTTGTTTCTGTGAAGGATGTATGCTTTTATCATTAAACTTTACATAAATACACATTAGCATCTAATTAAACAAAAATCATAATAAAATTTTTACCCATGCAATCAGCTTTATGCCTCACAGGGAAAAAAGCGGGATATTATTAGGTTTACCCACAGGTTGAAGTTTTTTTTCTGTGAGGGATGTATGCTATTATCATTTAACTTTATATAAATAACCATTAGCATCTAATTAAACAAAAATCATAATAAGAATTTATCCATGCTACCAACTTCATGCTTCAGTGAAGTGAAGGGGGGTAGTATGAGGTTTACCTTCAGTTTGAAGTTTTTTCTCTGTGAAGGATGTATGCTATTATTATACTTTATATAGATAATCATTAGGATATTAATAAATAAAAAAATATAATAGATATTTACCCATGCAACCAACTTCATGCTTCACTGGTCATGGAAAACGGGGATATTTTAAGGTTTATCCATAGGTTAAAGTTTCTTTTTTGTGAAGGATGTATGTTATTATCATTTAATTTTATTAAATACCTATTAGGATATAATTAAACTAAAATCTAATAAGAATATATCCATGCAACCAACTTGATGCTTCACTGATCACGAAATATACCATTCTTCAAAACAGTTGTGAGGCAGGGAATTGTGTCCGTTGGACACATATTCTTGTTTTTATTTTTAGTCAAATTTTGATGCAGTTTTTAGCTCACCTGGCCAAAGGCCATGTGAGCTTTTGCCATCACTTGGCGTCCATCGTCGTCGTCCGTAAACTTTTCACATTTTGACTATCTCCTCTAAAACCAATAGACCAATTTTAACTTAACTTAAAAGGAATGATGTATGGAAGGTCCTTCACTTAGTTTGCCAAAATTTTTCCGATCTCCCAAAAAACATGGCCCCCAGCACTGAACTTAGGTTTAACACTGGTCCCTATGGGAAAATTCATATATTTGCTATCTCCTCTGAAGCTACTGAAGCAAATTGAACTTAATTTTACAGAAATGATGTTTGGGAGGTCCTTTAGGTGGATTGCCAAAATTTTTCTGATCTGCTAAAAAACATGGCCGCCAGCGCAGAACTAGAACATAGTTTAACATGGGACCCTATGGGAAAAACATGTATTTGCTATCTCCTCTGAAGCTACTGAAGCAAATTAAACCATATGGGAAAAACATGTTTTTGCTATCTCCTCTGAAGCTACTGAAGTAAATTAAACCAAACTTTACAGGAATGATATATGGAAGGTCCTTTATGTATATTGCTGAAATTTTTCCGATGGCCAAAAAAACATGGCCGCCAACGCTGAACTTAGGTTTAACTTTGGACACAATGGGAAAAAGCATATATTTGATAGCCCCTCTGAAGCTACTGAAGCGAATTGAACCAGACTTTACAGGAATGATGTATTGAAAGTACTTTATGTAGATTGCAGAAATTTTTCTGATCTGCTAAAAAACATACCCACCAGCGCAGAACAGTTTAACATGGAGCCCTATGGGAAAAGCATATATTTGCTATCTCCTCTGAAGCTACTGAAGCAAATTGAACCAAACTTTACAGGAATTATGTATGGAAGGTCCTTTATGTAGATTGCTGAAATTTTTGGATTGGCTAAAAAACATGGCCGCAGCGAAGAACATTGTTTAACATGGGACCCTATTGGAAAAGCATATATTTGCTATCTCCTCTGAAGCTACTGAAGCAAACTGAACCAAACTTTACAGAATGATTTATGGAAGGTCGTTCACATAGATTGCCTAAAATTTTCTTATCCCATAAAAAACATGACCTCCAGCAAGTAACATAGTTTTACATCGGACCCTATGGGAAAAGCATATATTTGCTATCTCCTCTGAAGCTACAGAAGCAAATTGAACTAAACTTTACAGAATGATGTATGGAGGGTCCTTCACATAGATTGCCAAAAATTTTCTGATCCCATAAAAAACATGGCTGCCAGCAAGAAACATAGTTTTACATTGGACCCTTTGGGAAAAGCATATATGCATATATGCAAATATATATATTTGCTGTCTACTCTGAACCAACGGAAGCAAATTGATTCAAACTTTACAGGAATGATATATGAAAGGTCCTTCAAATAGATTGCCAAAAATTTTCTGATCTGCTAAAACACCTGGCTGCTAGCGCAGAACATAGTTTAACCTGGGACCCCTTGGGAAAAGCATTTTATGTTCTATCATTTCTGAAGCTACTGAAACAAATTCAACCTAACTTTACAGGAATGATGTATGGAAGGTCCTTCTCATAGATTGCTGAAAATTTTCTGATCCAATAAAAAGTATGGTTGCCAGCATGAAACATAGTTTAACATTGGACCCTATGGGAAAATCATGTTTTCATCTTCTCCCATGATACCACTGAAGCAAATTCAGCCAAACTTCACAAGAATGATGTACAGAAGGTACTTTACAAAAATTGTTCATTTCTTTTCAATTTGACAAAAAAAGTGGAATCCAGTGCAAAACATAGTTTAATATTAGATACTGGTATGAGATAACCATACTCTTTGTCATCTTCTCTGAAACTAATCGAGCAAATTAAACTAAATGTATAGAGGGTACTTTGCAAAAATTATTATTGTCAGGTGAGCGATACAGGCCCAGTCTCTGAGCCTCTAGTTTTAATGGATTCTTTATGAAAGTAAACATAGAGCTGCTCCATCAGATTTTTGACAACTTGTTTGTTTTCCAAGCTATGAGGGGCTGAATGGGGACAAACTTTGCAAATTTTTGCAGGTTACCTAAAATTTTTATTGATTTTTTTTTCTGTGGATTCCTCTTGATATAAGCTTTCAGTAGTATGCCAACCACACCTTTCCACTATTATTGATATGCCCATCCCCTCCATAGCAAGACATGGTAACTCAGCAGGCTAGGTCAAGCCATCAAGAAAATGGCAGATATTACAAAGTTATAAATGTTTTATTCTTATTATTTTCTTTTAATATCAGAATAAAATAAATATCTATAGGAGGGTATTAAAAAAACCTAGTGGTTCCTTTTTTGCTCCTGGTTTATTATTAGTGTTGAAAATCAAAAAGAAGTTTATTTAGCTTATTATTAAGTTCTGTTGACAATAATGTAAATCACCAAATTTATAAGCATAGTAATATGTTAGTAATTTGATTAATAAATAGAACTTTTTAAATAATATCATATAAATTACTGGTATGCATAAAATGTGAATGTAATTACTTGTAAGAAACTAATTAATCCAATTTTCATCTTACAAATCAGACTCTTATCATTATCAGCTGAATAATCATGTAAATAAATATATCTTAAACTGTTTTCATAACAAATTATGTGTAAACAATAGTCTAAGAAATATTACTTAATAGTTACTAAGAGCACCATGAAATAATTTATTTGCAAGATGATTATTTAATATTTCTAAAAATCTTTTAAGGAAGTGTGCGATTCCATGAAATAAAAAAATTGTGGTTCATATAACATTATCAAATTAAAAGTTTAAAACTGTCCAAAAAAAAAAAATAAATAAAAATAAAAAAAATGAAAAGGCATTCTTGAAACAACGTTTTTCTTCATGTATGTCCTAAATAAAACAAAAATAATAAATTACTTGACTACTAAAATTTTTATTCATAAAAGATTACTCATTTTTTTTTTATTAAGGATGCACATTAATCGGTGCACGATACTTATTCAGTTGTTTTGTTGCATTACATTATTTACATTGCATGTTCTAAAAATTCCCATTAAAATACCTGCCAACCTCTGAAACCTTCAATGAGGGAGATCTCCCCCTCAGCTATAACAGATGAGGGGGAGATTTTGTGCGAACGACATTTTCAGCCCAAATATATGACATGTGCACTGTATACATCTACAAACACCAATAAGAACTAATGATAAATATACTTTATTTCTTGAGTTCATTGTTATATTCCACACAAGCTGATTTTGCCCTTTTCAGTACATCTGAGTCTGGACAATACTCATGACACTCCATATTTTGGTTTTGTTTGGCACAGAGAAGTGAGCATGTAGTGTCATTTGCCCCTCTGTCATTACTCTCGTCACAAAGAATCGAAAATGGTTGTTTTTGGCACATCCGTACAACTCTGTCCTCAAGACTGGGTGCTATTGCTCTCTTAATAATTTGTGTGCACTTGGTACACTTGCAGCCAAATTTTGATGCAATTTTACTGTCAGGAAAAAGTTTTGAACACGACTGAGTAAAGTGGTCAGCAACAAGAAATGGCAAGTTGTGTTCTGCCACAAAATTACTAAATAAAGTTTCGGCCATGATAAGCTGACTGTCAAATTTATCGTTTGGTTTCTGTAAGAAAGAACCCATTGACTTTGTAGTTTTTTGAGCCTCCACTGCCTTATTGTGTGTCTCACACTTAACATGCCTTTTGACGTCGTAAAGACCGCCAGATGCAACCGAAAAATTGACGGAGCATAATGTGTACAGTGCAGATTCATTGCCAAGTGGACTCGATCGTAAAAATTGGAAATCTTTCGTCCAGTCTGATTGGAACTTGCAGCTATATTTCTTTTTTTTCACACTGCCCGCTGGGCCAGACAAGGACCTCTTTCTTGTTGGAGTTGACATGACAGAAATGATTTTCGATTACTTATAAATAGATCATAAAAAATGTACTCACCCAAGTTTTCAAATCGTTCATTGTTTGTTTTCGTCTTATTGAGATTAGTGAAAAGTCCCGAGAGATATGAATGCTGGTCATTGCGGGTTAAAATATCCGAATGCGGGAGATTCTAACTCCCGCGCGGGATCGGACGCGATTTCCGGAATTTCATCGTTTGTGCGGGACTCTCCCGCACAAAACGGGAGGGTTGGCAGGTATGCCATTCATATGGGTTCGATTTTATTTTTTTTTTTAAACAATTTTCACTTTCTAAGAAGCATATGATAGCAAACCAATATAAAAAGGGAATAATGCAAGAGACTCTACATAATATACTCTTATAATAAAAAGATACATTAAATGATTAATTTCAAACATATAAATGTTATACCTAGAAATAAGCTACCCTTTTAATTGTTTTAAATGAAGGTTAGAAAATATGGATCACAAACAAGCTAAGATGTTATTAGGGCCCGCCACATAGTGGCCGACGCCCTATAGTAATCGCTTTGTCCGTCCGTCCGTCAGTAACAAAGTCGTGTCTGGGCTATAACTTTTTTGTCTTTTGAGATAGGATTTTGATATTTTGCATGTAGATAGATCACTTTAAGACGAGGTGTCATGAACAATGATTGGTGACCTTTGATCTTGACCTTTGTCTTCAAGGTCAGATTTTTGTTTTTCTAGTGACAAGGCGTGTCAGGGCTATATCTTTTTTTGTCTTTTGAGATATGCTTTTGATATTTTGCAAGTAGATAGATCACTTCAAGATGATGTGTCATGAACCATGATTGGTGACCTTTGACCTTGACCTTTGTCTTCAAGGTCAGATTTTTGCTTTTCTAATTACAAGCCCTGTGCAGTCTATATTTCTTTTGTCTTTTGAGATAGGCTTTTGATATTTTGCATGTAGATAGATCACTTCAAGACAATATGTCATGAACCATGATTGGTGACCTTTGACCTTGACCTTCAAGGTAATGATTTTTGCTTTTCTTATAACAAGTCGTGTCCAGGCTATAACTGATTTGTCTTTTGAGGTAGGCTTTTTATATTTTGTATGTAGATATATCATTTGAAGACGATGTGTCATGAACTCATGTGACCTTTGACCTTGACCTTTGTCTTCAAGGTCAGATTATTGCTTTTGGGTACAAAATATATAACTTCCTGTTTATATCTTGATGATATGTTTGTGTCCATACTTGTGTTGTGTCCACACTTGTACTGTGTCCACACCTGTATTGTGTCCACACACACTTAAATACAGCGAGGCCCATAGAGATGTCTGCCATCTCTCCGATGTCTAGTTATTTTTGTTTTCATTATTTTTATGTATGCAAATATTTTTGTGTGTTAGTTCCAGTTTCAAACACATTTCTTTAAAGACAAAATATAAATTGCATGGTCAATAGTGGTAATTTAAAAATCAATAATTTTATTTACAAGGAATTGACATAATTGGTATTTCAAGGCTTGGTATATCATAAAAAAGTCTTTCTTTCAATTTTTTTTATTCTTAAATGGTTTGAATTATATAAAGCATTTATCCAAATTTCCATCTAAATATCTGTCATTTCAATAAAATCCATCAAAACAACATATTTTTTATTTATCTTGTAATTTTTTCTAAAATTCCCTGTACATTGTAGTGTTATGATAAGAAAGCTTGACCAAAGTTATGTCCGACCACATGTGCTGTAATTATTTGTTTACTCACATGTAAAATTCTACAGATGTGATTGGCTAAATTACTGATTTAAGATAGGAGAATGGAAAGGTCTATTTGGCATAACCCTTTCTGGTTTTGAGTTACACAGTGAAATCTTTTATTTTTCATCAGATTTCATTTGATTTTTTTGCTTGTTTTGGAATCCTCTTGTTGTAAGCTTTTTGTAGAATGTCAAAAGATAGCTCTTACCTTAGCTATAAGGGGTCAAAGTGGCTGGAATTGCAATTTTCAAAATATGTAAAATATGCTACAGTGGTATCATGCTGCGCTCAGCATAGCACTTTATTTTACTTTTGTTCTAAAAAAATTAGAAATTAGAGAATATTTTGTTTTGTTTTTAGTATGTAGTGGAATTCCTGTCATATCAAATGCTATTGTACCTCCTGGACCAGCTAACTCAGTTGGAGAAGAAGTAGGAAAGGAGTATGTTTATACCTGTATTACTGGCTACATAATGGCTGGACTTGGCTATCCTTACATCAAATGTAGAGAAACAAACAGAGTTTCTACCTGGGATAATTCTCCACAGTGTATTAGTAAGTATACTTTGTATTATCATGATGTAGAGAAACAAACAGAGTTTCTACCTGGGATAATTCTCCACAGTATATTAAGCCCCTCTTACACTAGACGAACGAATGCCGAACGTATAAAAATAAATTATATCCTTTCGTCTCCGTTCATATACGTTTGTCGTCCGTTCTTTATCTGGTGAATACGGTAGAAGTACGGTGATGTCCGTTTTGAACGGTGACAAATTTTGAACATGTTCAAAACCTGGAACGGACAAATACCGCACAAAATGTCTGGTGAATGTACGGTGGGTTTACGTTTTGTTCGGTTGTCATGCGTTGTATATATGTTATTCATTCGGTACTTGTCCGTCTTGCATCCGGTCATGTACTTAGATTAAATTGGTGAAACGGACTTTTACCGAAGAGATGATGGATAAACCGTTCGAGTTCTGGACTTACAGCGGAAACCAACCGGACGAGCACCGAATAAAATGAATTTATAAAAATATATGTTGTGCAAGGGCCAAAATTAACATGTAATAAACAAAAATAAGAATCGTTAAAGTTGGCCACAATTAAAAGATAATAAGCACAAACAATATAAAAAAAAAACAGAAGGAAATGCCCGTATTTTTTACCTTTTGGCTTCAACTATGAGGCCAACGGACGGAAAACAAAAATTATGGTCCTGCTAGGTCGAGAGAAACTTGAACAACTGAAAAATAACAGAATTTATCTGCTTGCCCCCTAGTTGGAGGCCACTAGGCTGATTATTTGAGCCATACTTTCTGTTCCTCTCTTCTGTTTTTACCTAGTCTTTTATTATTTTTACTTTGTATATTTTGTCCTTTTTATACGACCGCAAAAATTTTTGCGGTCGTATATTGGTATGGTGCTGTCGTCGTCGTCGTCGTCGTTGTCGGCGTCGTTGTCGTTGGCGTTGTCGTTGTCGTCGTCGTCGTCTGTAGACACTTTTGTTTTTGGTCAATAACTTTTGTTCCATTAAATCAATCCTTATGAAATTTTAACATAATGTTCTTTGGTACAAAAGGAAGGCTTGCAGTAGTTTTGGTCATTGTGACCCCACCCGTTTTTAAAAAAGGGGCCAAAAAAGGGTTAAATTGGGTGTTTTCACATATTTGTCTGTAGAATCTTTATTATTAATTGGATTTTGATGGGGTTTCTTTCAGTGTGCTCCTGAGGAAATTTCCAATCTGTAGTATGCCAACAGATTTCACGTAGCATGTACCGTTCCCGAGATAAATGGGGCCCAAAAGGGGCGAATCCAAAAAAAATTATTTTTTAAATTTTTATCCGATTTTGATGCAGTTTTTTTCAATGGATTGCTTATGAAAAATTAACACAGCACTCTGCTATTAGATTTTTGGTAACTCGATTGCTTACCTAGCTATGAGGGGCCAAACAGGGCCAAATTGCTAATTTGCAGATTTCCTAAAATTTTTATTTTTCATCGGATTTTGATGGGATTTTTTTCTTTAGATTCCTCTTGATATAAGCTTTCAGTAGTATGCAAAGGATTTGTCGTAGCTCTTGCCGTTTTCGACCTATAAGGGGTCGAAGGGGCCAAAACTGGAAACTTGCAGATTCCATGAAATTTTTAGTTTTCGACGGATTTCGATGGGATTTTTTTCTTAGGATTCCACTTGATATAAGCTTTCAGTAATATGGCAATGGATATGGTGTAGCTCTTACCGTTTTCGAGCTATAAGGGGTCAAAGAGGAACCATAAAGAGTCATAAGGGCTAATTTTTATTTTCCCTAGTTTGTGTCCAGCTAATTACTGGGTTATTCCCCTTATTATGTCCATGCAATTATTGTGTCAAGCTCTTTAGTATGTCCACACTCACTTTCAATTATACTTGTTCAAATTCAGTGGTCGACATGCTGCGGTCGTATCATGCTGCGCTCGGCGTAGCCCTTTATTTATTTACCTTTTAAAATGTGGCCTACTTTTGCCATTTTTATTTTGCTTAAAACGAATTTACAACGATTGCTTATTATGTGATCATCCAATAAAGGTTCTACACACTATCTATTTAAAGTGGCTTCTTTAATTTAGTAGTAATTGCAAGACTTATGCAGCGTTTGTTTATTCGTATTTATATTGTAACATTTTTTTAAAATATACCCAAAACATCAAAATTAAAAAGTTTGTTTTCTCGCTGTTTGGAATTTTCGCCTTGGGTCAGGAGTGAAGAAGGTTATCTGTGACCCGACAGTTTTTTTCTTAGGTCATTCACTTGCTTTTTTCTATTTGGTGACATTTTGGGAAAATGAATTTTATTAGTGAAGCAAACCGTAATGATTATCTGTGTAAAATAAGTTGTTGAGTGGTCAAAAGACACAGGTTTAATATGCAAAGATAACAGGAAACACTTACAATGGCCAAAAATTACAATCACATGCCACAATCTACTAGGGAACTGCACAAAAAACAATAAAAAAAGACAAAAGACAAACGTAGACAATGATAAGAACTCAGGATAGCCTTTTTGAAAAATCGATTGTTTTGCTTAATAATTATTCAATTCGTTTTTACTCGGTGTTCGTACAGTACGTTTTCGTTAGCAATTCGTTTTATTCGGTACTCGTCCGGTATGTTACCGTTATTAATAAGTTTTGTTCGGTGCTCGTCCTGTAGGGTTCCGGTGTTTGTGTGGTGCGAGATCGGTTTATTCGGTACCAGGACTGTGAATGTACGGTGTACTTACTGTATACCTCCGGTTTTTGTGCGTTTTCACTGTAATTCGTGACCGAAAAAAAATAACTACCACCGTACAAAAATGATTTTCATCCGTTCCTCATACGTTTGTGCTATACGGTGTAGTGTAAGAGTGGCTTTAGTAAATATAATTTGTAATGTCATGATGTAGAGAAACAAACAGAGTTTCTATCTGGGATTATTCTCCACAGTGTATTAGTGAGTATACTTTGTAATATCATGATGAAGAGAAACAAACAGAGTTTCTACCTGGGATAATTCTCCACAGTGTATTAGTGAGTATACTTTGTAATATCATGATGTAGAGAAACAAACAGAGTTACAGCCTGGGAGCATACTTTGTAATATCATGATGTGGAGAAACAAACAGAGTTTCTACCTGGGATAATTCTCCACAGTGTATTAGTGAGTATACTTTGTAATATCATGATGTAGAGAAACAAATTGAGTTTCTACCTGGGATAATTCTCCACAGTGTATAAGTAAGTATACTGTGTAATATCATGATGTAGAGAAACAAACAGAGTTTCTACCTGGGATAATTCTCCACAGTGTATTAGTGAGTATACTTTGTAATATCATGATGTAGAGAAAAAAACAGAGTTTCTACCTGGGATAATTCTCCACAGTGTATTAGTGAGTATACTTTGTAATATCGTGATGTAGAGAAACAAACAGAGTTTCTACCTGGGATAATTCTCCACCGTGTATTAGTGAGTATACTTTGTAATATCATGATGTGGAGAAACAAACAGAGTTTCTACCTGGGATAATTCTCCACTGTGTATTAGTGAGTATACTTTGTAATATCATGATGTGGAGAAACAAACAGAGTTTCTACCTGGGATAATTCTCCACCGTGTATTAGTGAGTATACTTTGTAATATCATGATGTAGAAAAACAAACAGAGTTTCTACCTGAGATAATTCTCCACCGTGTATTAGTGAGTATACTTTGTAATATCATGATGTAGAGAAACAAACAGAGTTTCTACCTGGGATAATTCTCCACAGTGTATTATTGAGTATACTTTGTGATATCATGATGTAGAGAAACAAACAGAGTTT
>MJUU01046253.1:20195-33075 GCA_002080025.1 Modiolus philippinarum | reverse complement strand
TGCATATTTTGAGAATTAGCTCTATGTCGTACAATAACTCAAGATTGCCTTCAGGGATTTTAATGATTTTGATACTCAAGGTTGAACTTTACCAAGGGAAGCTCCCTTTTGTTATTGTGGAAAATCTGAAAATGATTTTTGGGGAAAAACTTCATTTTATATGAAAAAGTGCATATTTTGAGAATTAGCTCTATGTCGTACGATAACTCAAGATTGCCTTCAGGGATTTTAATGATTTTGATACTCAAGGTTGAACTTTACCAAGGGAAGCTCCCTTTGGTTTTTGTGGAAAATCTGAAAATGATTTTTGGGACAAAACTTCATTTTTATATGAAAAAGTGCATATTTTGAGAATTAGCTCTATGTCGTACCATAACTCAAGATTGCCTTCAGGGATTTTAATGATTTTGATACTCAAGGTTGAACTTTACCAAAGGAAGCTCCCTTTTGTTTTTGTGAAAAATCTGAAAATGATTTTTTGGAGAAAATGATCATTTTTTTATGAAAAAGTGCATATTTTGAGAATTAGCTGTATGTCGTACAATAAATAAAAATTCCCATCAGGGATTTATATGATATACACAAGGTTGGTCCTGATCAAAGGAAGCTCCCTTTTGTTTTTGAGGAAAATCTTATTTCCATGAAATTCCGCAGTCAAGTTTTTAGGACACACAAGGGGGTGGGGCCCTTTCTGACTTTGTCAGTATTCTAGTTTAACAACCATTTTAAAAAGGTTCGAAATCAAGTTTAATTTCTTTACAACAGGTGTGCGCGCATATGTATAAACGGCACCTAAATATGTCAACTTCACAAACTTCTTTATTTGGAAATAAACAAAATTTGGAACTGTCGAGGGTTTACCATACAGCAGCTTGGGAATACTAGCCAAGTGACGTAGTCAAGGAACTCTGGGATATATTCTTTATTCTTAGTAAAGTCCAGAAAATTCCGAAGTTTACTTTGGTTTCATGGTCAATGGAGTTGACAATTTAGTGCATTTCTCTACAAAAAGGATTGCTCTCAATTAAACGGAATGTAATTGGATGGGGCTCATGATATTTTTTGAAAAGATCAACATCTTAGGAAGTGAGCTATAGACCAAGTTTTAAATATTTTTGAGGAGATAACAAAATAAATAGGGGGTGAAGCGAGCAGGTGTGGAACTAATGTCCGCCCACGACGAGGAAATGTCTGAAAGAATAACTCAGGATTTGATTTGCTACAACGGGGGAACTGGTTGCTTGCTGCAATTTCCTTTTTTGTTGCAAATCATTTCGCAGCGACCATGATCATGGATAAATTATTGCAGTTGGTGTACATTGTCATAACGGCAGCTCAGTAGGCATTAGATAGACTGATGCATGGAGAAAACGTTCACTATGTCGAGGGTAAGACGTAACAACTACATTGCATGCTTTTAGGGGAAATTTTGTAGGGTTTTTGTTATTGTCATGATACATGTTTCTTAGACTGTGTACTCTGAACTACATGTATGTCAATAGTATCATAAGGGGGTGATGACATAGTGGAGGTACCTACATCATATGTGAGGTAACGAGTGCCTGTGTCATGATACTACATGTATAGTATTAGAAATTCCCTTAAAATTTCAAGCTGAAGTCAAGTCTACAAATGTACCATGTGTACTTTGTTGTCATGACCCCAGAAAAAAATCCATATCAATCGATACCTGGCAATATCTATTGATAGTATTTAGGAACCATTTTCTGTATTCCATGCCTGTAGATATAACTCTGTTATTTCCTGCTGTTATATTTAGATCTGCTTTATTTAATAATTAAAATAAATATCTTGTTCTCCCCAGTATTTATGATGGTGCTTCCATGATAGATTCAGTAGGATAATATGAAGATTATTCCATAGTTTAACTGTTCACAGTGCAAAGTTCTGTTGTAGTTTAAAGTATGTTTCAGAGTAATTAATTGAATTAAAGTGCATCGTTATAAAAGGGGTGGTCAAGATGCATTTTAACCATACCTATTCTTATGAAGCACTTTAATTCAATTTATTACCCTGAAACAAAACTCAGTTTTATTTCTTTACTTGCCCTTTCATGTTCATTGCTTTTGTTGAATAATTTTTCCCATTTTGGCCAGTTAGTTTGCATGTAATTTTTTGTTTATATGTTTATTCTAGTGATAGATGCATAGTTGCCAACCTCTGACAATGAAAAATCATGTCATGACATGATATGATCTACCAAAAAGCGTGTAAAAACGCGCAACATACTTTCGGATTAGTGTACAAATTTACATGAAACCAATTTACTAAGTATAAACTCCCATTGTATTCTTTATTTGCCTGTTTTGCTAATTTTAGAACAAGCTGACTGGGTACATAATCAAATTAATTACAAGTTTGGTTGAATTTATAGGAAAGCAAGCCAAAAAATTAGTGAAGAGTTTCTTCAGCCTTGTCCTTGATGACCCCATCATTCAATTTTATGTAGCTGATAAGGAACTAATTGTCTTGGACCCATTTTGACAGATTAAGAGTTTCATGAGTCCGAGCTTTTGTAGATCTGACTAGATTAATTTCTGTAAACATGCCAAATGATCCAGTATAAATTTGTAAACTGCAAAGGCCTCCTACTGGCCCTAGTCCCTACTGTCCGATCACTCTCTTTTACATCAAACCCGGACTCCCAAATTTTGTTTTGGTATCACGAATCCGGTACAAAAATATCGTTTTCTCTTTGCACTCGTGTCTTTAGTCGACGTAACCAACCAAGTTACGATTCAAAATCAGTTGTTTGCCCGAAATCGAAGTTTAACAATTTACCCTACGCTCATGAAAAGTCACGAGAATCACGGGAATCGATAGCGCTAATAACTAAAACCATTAAGGTGTAACACAACTAATTCGGAACCCAGTCAGGCACATATGTGAATATAGTCCTTATTTGAGACAACATAGTTCCAAGGAAGTGTTAATAGTGTCGTAGATTAAAAAGGTTGACTAGTCATTATGAATTAAATTGAGAAAGCATTCAATAGAGATTCTTTTCAGCCTAAATTTATACCATTTCGTTGAAAATTTAAGATTTTATCAAAGTTGAAAGCGGAGGTATTTTTCCCGTAAAAATTTAGACAGGAAGTGCCTATCCCTAGGCTGTAACCTTCCGGGAACCAGTTTTTTCTTATATTACAGTTAAGGTCGGTTAATTTTTCCATGAGAGTTTACCGAAAGATGTGTCTTTCAGATGAGACATGTGTCATTTTGTTTGAACTTCAGATACAAATTTTACGAACGCAGAAACATGTGCAATTTAACATGGGAGGCAATGGGAGACGGAATTAGTTGTGTTACACCTTAACATCGAGTGTGGAAAAGTCCAGAGAATCACGAAAACCGCGATATCGCTAATAACCAAAAACGTAAACAACGAAAGCGTGTAATGGCGTGTGAAGTTCGGAAAAGCGTGTACACGCCGTGTGATAAAATCTACGCGTGTAAACCCTTGAAAAAGCGTGTGTTACACGCGAAAATCATGTGAGTTGGCAACTATGGATAGATGTCATTATGACTTGAGTGCACATTTTTATGCTCTCTCAAAAGACAGAGGTACATTGTATTATGGTATACTCTCTGTTTGTCTGTTTGTTAACTTTTTGGTTTCCTGGGTTTTTTCTGTAACCACTTGACATACTGTATATTGGTGTATCTAGATGAGATACAGCCTTTGGACTGAATTTTTTTTTTAATATCAAGTTTCAAATCTTTTCCTATTTCAAAGATAACTTCCTAAGCAGCACTCCAGCATTGATTCTAGTTTGATATTGAACTCATGGCTATGTGATATCAAAGCAACAACCAGATACCCATACATTCAGAATACATTCCAATATAAGGATCACACACAGTGTGACAACATAAACCATCATGACGAAACAAATAGAATAGAAACACCATAAAAAATATAGCACTAATAGTGTGATTCCCTTAAAAAATAGAGTATCATCAGGTGCTATGGAAGGGTAATCGTTTTCTCCTACCTCGGATAAGGGGATCCATTGTTTTTGTGGTGCAAGATTTTTCTGTCTTACATAGGGGGGTAAGACAAGCTAAACGCATTTATTCCCACCAATATTTCGCCAAAACGTATACTCTGCTAAGTTTGTATGAATTGAAGTGTAAACAATATAGTACAATAAAATTGATATCAACTGCCTCTGAAAGGGAAAATTTGAACTAAAAAACATCATAAATGATTAAATCTTGAACTCGGATGCGTGCTCCATGCATTATGATGTTAAGAAAAGGGAAGTAATTCACTAATGTCAACAATGGCATTGTGACGGTGATTTGTTGTATTTTTTTGGATGCTGAGGGGGAGAAAATTAATCAAATGCCAGTGAGAGTGCCAGACAATAAAATCTCGGAACCCTCAGGTGAGATTTCTAGCATCTCCGACTCAGCAAGCTTCATCCGAGTTGTTGAAATCTTGCCCTTGGATGTCTGAGATTTTTCTGTCTGACCCTGGCCCTGGTGTTAGATTCATTTAATCTGTACACATATGGCAGCTGTTAAACTAATTGGGGCCCCGCCACTATGTGGCGGACGCCCTATAGTAATCGCTCTGTCCGTCCGTGCGTCCGTCGGTAACAAAGTCGTGTCTGGGCTATAACTCTTTTGTCTTTTGAGATAGGCTTTTGATATTTTGCATGTAGATAGATCACTTCAAGACGATGTGTCATGAACCATGATTTGTGACCTTTGACCTTGAACTTTGTCTTCAAGGTAAGATTTTTGCCTATCTAGTGACAAGTCGTGTCCAGGCTATATCTTTTTTGTCTTTTGAGATAGGCTTTTGATATTTTGCATGTAGATAGATCACTTCAAGGCGATGTGTCATGAACAATGACTGGTGACTTTTGACCTTGACCTTTTTCCTCAAGGTCAGATTTTTGCTTTTCTAGTGGCAAGTCATGTCTGGGCTATATCTTTTTTGTCTTTTGAGATAGGCTTTTGATATTTTGCATGTAGATAGATCACTTCAAGACGATGTCTTATGAATCATGATTTGTGACCTTTGACCTTAAACTTTGTCTTCAAGGTCAGATTTTTGTTTTTCTAGTGACAAGTCTTGTCTGGGCTATATCTTTTTTGTCTTTTGAGATATACTTTTGATATTTTGCATGTAGATAGATCAATTCAAGACAATTTGTCATGGACCATGAGTTGTGATCTTTTGACCTTGACCTTTGTCTTCAAGGTCAGATCTTTGCTTTTCAAATAATAAGTCGTGTCTTGGCTATAACTGTTATGTCTTTTGAGATAGGCTTTTTATATTTTGCATGTAGATAGATTATTTGAAGACGATGTGTCATGAACCATGATTGGTGACCTTTGTCTTCAAGGTCAGATTATTGCTTTTGGATATTACATTATGTTTATATCTTGATGATAGAATTGTGTCCATACCTGTGTGGTGTCCACACTTGTACTGTGTCCACACACACTTAAATTTGCACTTATATACAGCTGGGCCCACAGAGATGGCTGCCATCTCTCTGATGTCTAGTTATCCTATGCAAAAGATAAGAAAGATATAGCCAGACAAGCTAAGAACACTGAACTCAAAGGTAAAGGTCATATGGAGGTCACACATCGTTATTGTGATAAAACCACATGACAAATAGTTAAATACCCATCCCCACTGATGGTTGAACCTAGTAATAAGAGTCCTCTATAAAGATTACTTATTTATTACTATTTAAAAATTGTAATATGAGCAGTCTTTTATTGCCATACACAACATAAAATACCCCAGTATTGTTAGGTAATCCAACAAAATTTTTCCTTTGTTGATAGATGAACTGAAGCATTACATTCAAACAATACCTATTGTATAAGTGTGACTTGTGTCACTGTTTTCAATCACCTTGATTAAATTACCTAAGGAAAAAATCTCCTTCCTTGGTCCAGAATTTAATTCTAAATGATTTCTCAATAATGATTAAATAATGAAATAATAAAAGACAGTAGATTGACCATTAGGGAAATAGTTCCCTTTTTTCCTGAAATTAATATATTATGAATTTTTATTGTATATATTCCACCTTTTTCAGCTTATTGTTTTTTGTTGCAACCTGTCATCTTCTGGTTTTTTATAATCTCAGAAATACTGACTTAACTGGTGCGAAATGTTCACAGTTGGTTCTTTAGAGCAGACAAATCGAAAAGATTAGAAGGCTTGCAGGGCATTAGGTCAGGCAAAAAAGCAAAAGTTGCCAGACCGAGAATAAATTCACAGGACCTACTGTTTCAGCCCATAGAGCAGATGTCAATTTTTTACCTGACATTCGGCCCCGTTAGCTGAAAATTCTGCCAGACCGACTGAATTTTTTCCTGATTTGTCCTTCGGTCAGGCAGAATTGGATATGTCTGTTAGAGAATTTGCATTGTATTATTGTACATTTTCTTTAACCACAATTCTATTGTTATAGTGTTTGTTTGATTTGAACTAGAGACTATACATGTATATCTCCCCATGCTGGAGCAAGTTTGAATTCTCTTATTAGTTTTTAATTGTAAAAATGCTATAAATTTTGCAGAAAATTACATTAAATGACCCCAAAATCAAAAACAAAATTATGAAGGGGGTTGGATCCGGGGTGATAATCCAGAATGCTTTTTATACATATGTGATATCTGATGTTGTATTTTTTAAATGATTTAAGTTCATGTACCCTCAAAATCAAGAAAATATGAAGTAAATCCCACTTAAGAGCTGCATATGACAAAAAAGCCTTGAACCCTCATCTTTGGGAGTACTAGTACTTGAGCAGTTTCTGCCTGCTTTTCTTAAGAGGGGGGACCCATAATTTTTCAAAAAGGGAGGGCCAGAACCCAATTTTTCAACAACCCCCTAGGAATTTTGAATATTTTCCAACTTAATGGGAGGCCCAGTCGACCTGGGCCCCTAAATCCGCCACTGTTAAGGGGGCCTGGGGGTGGGTTGTGAACTGAATTTTGTCATTCTTACATTCTGTAATAAAGTGTTCCCTGGTCGAATATTTCCAAGTTATTTTGAACACATATTTGCACCTCCTCATTTTGAGAGTTAAGTCAATTTATTATCATTTGGGTTTTTGGAAAAAAATTCATAATTAGGGATTGTACGAAAGCACTTTAAATATTATTATTTCAAAGTATCTTATGTACATGTATATCATAGAAAAGATCCATTATTTTTTCAGGTAAACTATTCTCTTCAAATAAATGCAGAAAATAATCTCTTTAAAATGTTCATAACAAAAAGAACAAGGTACATACAATTTCAGGGAAAAATGGGAACTTAATTTCCCTAATGGTCAATCTACTGTCTTTTATTATTTTATTATTTAATCATTATTGAGAAATCATTTAGAATTTAATTTTGGACCAAGGAAGGAGATTTTTTCCTTAGGTAATTTAATCAAGGTGATTGAAAACAGTGACACAAGTCAGATTCACACTTATACAATAGGTATTGTTTGAATGTAATGCTTCAGTTCATCTATCAACAAAGGAAAAATTTTGTTGGATTACCTAACAATACTGGGGTATTTTATGTTGTGTATGGCAATAAAATAAAAAAACATGGCTGTGGAACATAGTTTTAACATAGAACCCTATGGAAAAATCACATTTACATCTTCTCCTCTGGAAACATGGCTCTTGTTAGTCGTCAACCAGTATAATACTCGATAACCATATATTTCGCACATGCGCAAATGGTATTGGAATATGAGAAAATGGGATGCAAATCAACAATGTTTTTATTTTGTTCGTCTTAGTTTATGAAAGAAATAAAGGTTAAGAACTATTTTCAACTAATTAATGCCATTCAGACACGTAAATGTGTATTGTTGTGCTTTCGATTTGAATTTTGAACTTGCATCTGCTTGAAAACGTCAGATTGTGTATTGTGACGTCATAGACACAGTAAGCAATGGAGGTTCTCTTAGGTCGCTTTGGAAAAAAAAATTCAATTTTCTGTCATATTAGAATCGAAATAATTCATGGCAGGTATATGGTTATTGTCATTTAACCATGGGCTTGGCCTTTATATTCGTAAATTTAACCCCTTGCTAACGCTCTGGGTTAAATTCAAATATAAAGGCTCAGCCCATGGTTAAATTTCCAATAACCATATACCTGCCATGAATTATTTCTTAATCAGATTTGATTTAACTCTGTTGGTTTTGAATCATTTTGTCAGATGAGCTATACATGCTCAGTCTGTGAGCCTCTAGTTATTTTTTTTAATTTTGTGGAAGTTTTGGAACTTACAATATTTGAAAATTTTAATACTATGGCAGATCTTGCAGACACAATTCTTCAGAGACCTCTTCTTCTATTTTGTTAAAAATTTACAGGATTGTTAGTCGCCATATGAGCTAGATTATATTGAACTGCTAATTTGATTGGTGAATCAAGAATTTGTATGAGTAATGGAACTTTAAACTGTGGCCAATCTTGTGGACACAACTCCCCAGAAATTACTACTCCAATTTATTCAAATTTTACGGGATTGTTGTCACAATTGTAATAGATATTCTCTAATAATATGTCAAGTTTAAAACAGTTATGACCCGTTAAATAAATTTTCATACCCATGTTGAATAAAGCCCCATGCTATTTCCTGCTAAATCTATTCGGAATACAATTCTCAGACTTTATCATTTATCAATAGAGAAAAAGATTACACCACTTTATCCTGATTTTTACAATATTTTATCCACTCTCTTTATTTAAAATGCTAAGCAAGCCTTGCAATAAAATTTTAAAATTTTACTATCTCTAGTGGATAAAATATGGTAGTGAATGGCATCTTGTGGTGTAATCTATAACTATTATACTAACATCTAACATTGTTAAATTTTACAGTAGTTTTTGGACTGTGAATAAGATTTGAAATTGTTGTACCATGACAGATCTTGTGGACACAATTCCTCAGATAATGCTACGCAGGTTTTGTTAAAATTTGCAAGATTTTTAGTCACCATATACAATGTATATGAAATCATATTGCACCACTGTTCTGATTCATCTAATTTTTTAGGCGTTATGAGATTTTTAACATTTTGACGTTATTATAGAATGACAAGTTTTGTTGACACATCTCAGAAATCATTGCATGTAATTTGTATAAATTTGAAGAATGTTTCATTACAATTTGAGCCATTTTATATGGCCCTGCTTTCATCAAATTCTTTAGGAGTTGCTTTTTTCATCACACTTACTTTTCCAATGTATAGAACTGTTGATATATATAGGTAATGAAGATTTTTCATGTTTCTTGTGTGGTAGGGGGACATATGGCTACACATGTAACTTGAAAATATATAAGATATTACAAATTTCAATTATCAATTAAGTTGTCGCTTGTTTTTTTGTAGCAAGTGAATAGAAATTATTTGTTTTTCAGTTTGTGATCCTTTCCCCTATGTACAACATGCTACATTTACTGCCACTGGAAGGTCATTTGGAGACACTGTGCGATATGAATGTCATCCTAATTACCGAATTGACAGAAATACATCTGATACTTTAACTTGTCTACCAACAGGAAGATGGGACCATGACCCTCCTGTCTGCAAAGGTGATATTAATTATGTGTGAAATTTCACAAAACTAGATGTGGGAGCAGTCGCAAATGACAGCTAATCCCCTCGCCTGATGTCAAGAAATAATAACCATAATTTAAATAAAAGATGCATGAATGTCAAAGGTACATCCACTGAACAAAAAGATCATTGATGTGTAACATTCAGTGTCTCAGATATAAACATTAATGGAAACTTTAATCAAAGTCAGTCAAGTGTAAAATGTATGTCAAAGTGACCCAATTATCTTCTGAAGCTGCATGACCCTCCAAGATGCATCCACTGACAAAAGATGATTATTGTGCCATATGTAGTTCCTCAGATGTGAACCTTAACGCAAACTTTAACCGGAGTCATTGAAGCATTAAATGTAGGTCAGAGTGGCCCAATTATCATTTGAAGCAGCATCACTCTCCAAGACGCATCTACTGACCAAAGATGATTGATGTGCCACATGTAGTTTCTCAGATATGAACCTTAACACAAACTTTAATTGGAGTCATTGAAGCATAAAATGTAGGTCAGAGTGACCCAATTATCATCTGAAGCAGTATCACTCTCCAAGACGCATCCGCTGACCAAAGATGATTGAAGTGCTACATGAAGTTTCTCAGATATGAACCTTAATGCAAACTTTTACTGGAGTCATTGAAGCATAAAATGTAGGTCAGTGTGACCCAATTATCATCTAAAGCAGCATCACTCTTCAAGATGCATCTGCTGACAAAAGATAATTGATGCGCCAGATGTAGTTTCTCAGATATGAACCTTAACACAAACTTTAACCAGAGTCGTTGAAGCATAAAATGTAGGTCAGTGTGACCCAATTATCATCTGAAGCAGCATCACTCTCCAAGACGCATCGGCTGACCAAAGATAATTGATGTGCCACATGTAGTTTCTCAGATATGAACCTTTACGCAAACTTTAACCTGAGGTGGGAAGAACAGACGGACTGATGGACGGACAGACGGACAGGCGAGATGCTATATCCCCACCCTAACTCCGTTGGTCGAGGGGATAATATGTCTTCAAAGACATCATACACAACAAGTTGAACCATATACTGTAACAAAAATTAGGCTCTGACAAAGTTTTTACTGGTTTTGCATCTAAACTAATAAGCCGTTTAATGTTTCTGGAAACTTTACTGTAGTTTCCTTGTATATCTATCTGTACATACAGCTTATGGGTAAAATAGAAATCAGGGTATTCATAACAGTACCAGTTGATATATATTATATAATAAGAATTCAAATAAACATTGAAAGGATATGGAGTAAATGCACATACAAATACATGTAGAACCAAGCAATGGAACAATGCTTTTATTGTTGCTCTTCATCTTGAAGTCTTCAATAATTAGCTTTTCCCATACCTCATAGTAAGTTCAAAATTGCCCGTAGCACTGGATGAATTCATTGCTACATATCACATGATGCTATATCCATTTACTGTTTATTGATGTGGATCGTCAACAAGCATGAATTAATCTGGCAAAGTGCTCTTACATGTACAATCTACTGTCATCCATTGCCAAACAAAAGCACCAGTGTCCTAAGCTAGTGGACAGATACAACATATACACAAAACACAGTGCGCTCATCAAGTCAATTGTAAGAAAATTTTGCATTATAATATATTGAGATGTGGGCAGTATAAACAGTGGTCAGAATAACATTTGAAAATTACAAAAAATTATGAAATACTAAAATTTGAAAGTATGATAGTATATTCATATGAGAAATTCTTTCAAGAACAAGTACACCATTACTGAAATATAGAGAGACATTCAAGGACATTTCAAGGAGCTGTGTATCAAGGTCAAATTAAGCAAAGCAAATCATAGATCCATGAGTCAGTTTTCTATACAAACCAAATCCAAATTTTTGTTGGAAAAGAGGGTCTTGTTTTTTTCATTGCTTTCCCCAGAGAAAAGTCCTGTGTGATCACATATGGGATCTCAGGCGAGTCACATCTGTGATAACAGCCGTGATGGGCGTGAGAAAATTGTGGGATATTTGATGGGATATCAGCTGTGAATTTCTAAAATCACACCTGTGATCTCGGCTGTGATTCCTTATTTCTCACCTGGGATCACAGATGTGATTTAAGTAATCCCAGCTGGGATCTTGACGAGATCCCACCCGAGATCATGCCAAATTTCACACAATTTTATCCCACCTGTGATCTCGGCTGTGATATTGTCAATCTCAGGTGTGATTTTTGCAAAATTTATCCCATCTGTGATCTCTGTTGTTATATTTTCAATTTTTTTTCAATCCAAAATCAAACTGTTTCTTCATGATTAACAGCATTTGGGGGAGGGGTGTTATTCAAGGGAGGGTCATGCAACATATATTGGTACAGGTGTGGAGACAGTCAAATTTTAACCAACCTTATTCATAAATTTAAATTGCAAATGTGAAAAATTTCAGACCTTTAAAAAAACAACCTTTTGGGCAGCATCATCTCCGTGCCTATACCATGCATAACCTTTATCCAGGAAGCAACACCCCCTTCCCGATATTTAGAAATTCCCAGTTAATGATTGTGTAGTACATGAATTTTCAACAGCCTTGGGTAAAAGAGTCTCTCCCAATGATAATTTTTTTCAGGATCATGCAACCAAAAATTGTGTATTTATCCTAGAACATTTTGTCAAAGTTTGATTCCGAAATGTTCAGATTTAGGCATAAAAAACTATTTTTTCCTAAATTCCTGATGTATTTTTTTTAATCCTTTGAAATTTTCATTGTTATATAATTAAAATTATATACTGTGGAAGTATTTTTATTCGTGGACATCAATTTTCGTGGTTTTCATAAATATCAATATTTCGTGGGTACTGAAATTCGTGGTTTCGAATTCTATGCATTAAAAGTCTATGATAGAAATGCATTTCGTTGGGAACTTAATTTCGTGGTTTTAGCGAACTACAAAATCCACGAAAATTGGAACCCCACGAACAATTGTACTTTCACAGTATTATATAAAATTAAAATGAGCACACACTCCTGCAGCATACATCATTTACATGTACTATGGCATCGATACAGTCTGCACAAACTGTGTTGGTCCAAATATTTTTGCATTAAGGACCGGTAGAAAACTGTAAAGTTATAGTCTGAGGCTCTGATATCGTTTTTGAACTAAAGCATAAAATTTAAAATAAGGTTTCAGGCTTCAAAATTTACAGTTTTGGACTTTCTTACCTACGATACGTATTCTGGTTTTAGTATCGAATCTATGTTTTATTTGCCCTT
>MJUU01046251.1:24111-50723 GCA_002080025.1 Modiolus philippinarum | reverse complement strand
TTTTTTTTTTTCACCAATGCAGAATTATCTCGTCCGCTTTTGTATTAAGTGTACTTGGTACTAAAATTAAATGCTTGAAAATTGTGTGCAAAATTACCTGGCACAAAATTGAAGTAAAAAATTATCATAATTGACAGAATGTAACATTTTATGTTACTTTCCATTAAAATAGCACGAAGGCTGATTACATTTAAATATAATGTTACAATTACGACACCTATTAAAGGTAATAAAATCTACCCTTTACTGTGTGTTGTGATAATAAAATCATCACTTTACAAAAGGTAACATTATTTAATATGTGTGTTTGACATCTATTATGCTAATCGGCCTTATATTATGAAAAAGATATACTTGGGAAAATAAGTAGGGGAAATATTGAGAAGATATAATCTCGAAAATTCAATAAAGTGATTATGTCTAGAAATTATTTACAACAGCGCAGGTAGAGATTGTATTGTCGATATTTTCAAAAGACTAAATTGGAAAATAACAAAATAACCTTTAATCAAATAAGGATGACAAACTCCTCTATTTATACATCAGTGAACAAACAGAATGAGTGTCTGTACAGGATTGTTAAAAGAGCTTATCACCACACTTGAAATGGACATCGCACGCTATTGTAGTCGTCTGCCACGCGACTGTCATTACTATGGCACGTGCCAAGTTTGAATGTCTTTACTCTGTTCAACCAAGCCCTCACGGAGGAGAAAATGTACGTGAAATTCAAATCTGCAGGACAGTGGAAAAGAAAACATAATGTGAATAAACTATTTTTATGCTTTTTACATGAAAATTAGACCGTGTGTATGTTGGTTACAAGGACATGTGTTTTGACCGCTTCTCTCAGCAAGTTCGAAATCCCGGATTACTTTTCCAACAAATAAAATACGTACCATAAACATGTAAATTACAATAAATCGTGTTATCACATTCGGTTGTAATTATTATTTTTTAGTGATAATTGTTGATATTTTACTGAATATTATTTCTCCTTGAATTATTCAAATGCAGTGCTTATTTATGAGAACACATGAATATAACATTCTAAGATAATTTTATTGTATTTTCCGTCAATTCAGTAAGGCATTCTATGATTAATTTATTATATTTTCCTCATTATATATTTTTCTCTAACATAATGCATACTAAGATACATGTATACAATTTGAAAATTATCTGTGATTATATGACTTTTTGAAAAATTTTTGGAAATTTACAAATCAATCTCAGTGCTTAATAACCTATTTCGATGTTACCAGTGGTTGACAAAAATAAATTAAAAAAGTTAATAACACAACACAAATGATTGCCATTTAGATCCATTACTCAATCGTTTTGCATGATTGATGGATGAAAATCTCTTTAAATTTTGTAGAGATCACTGACCTAAGAAGTAAAAGCGAAAGTTCCTCATCAATTTTCGGTAAGTGTGTCTGATATCAATTGTGTCGTCATCTGAATTCTCATAATTTTAAAACAATTTCTGCAGATTCCGAAATGGTCAAGACACTGATATTTTACCTGGAGTGACACTTACAGTAATTCAAAACTGCGTAGCTGTCTTAAAGTCGATTGTCTTAAGGATCATTGGTATTAAAGTCAGTCGGCCTTATTATAAGAAAAATAAGTAAAACACTTTGTCTATTAATCACTGGGTTCGAAGTGCGTTTCGAGAAATTCCTTATTTACGTGAATGGCATTTGATTTTTATAGATACGACTAGATTAAGCGCCTTATTTGCGTCAATATGCACCTTTTTGCAGTCCATTTGTTATTGACTTAAATAAGGTTTTTAATCGAGTCGCATCTATAAAAATTAAATGCCATTACCATAAATAAGGAAATTCTCGATACGCACTTCGACCCCAGTGATTAATAGAAAAAGTGTTTTACTTATGTTTACTTATAATAGCGCTGTTTAATACTGATTGGATTTCTTGATTACATTAAGCAAGTCCAAAGTCAGATGTGACGATGTAGAGGTACTATTACATAAATGTTTGCAAAAAAAAACTTGTCTCAAAAGCAAGAGTCAAAAATTGACAACAATAAGAGCGAAAATTCTTACAGCATGCATATTCTAGAAATTTTTTCTCCAAAACAATTTCATCATCTCCATCATAGTTATACTTCATATGGTATTAATAAAGGTCTATGAAAACTTACGAGGAATGAATCGCCCGGTCCTTCCTCAAATATTGGAAATATACATCTTGGAAACCTAAGCATCGTTAATCTTCATAAATTTGTTACAGCGATGTAACCTTTTCTTGTTAGCGATTTTGGGTGCATCCTCTCCTGATCAGACCTAAATCACTTGAATGATTGATTCACTCCTGTGCATGCACTGTCAGTTGAATATTTATTTAAAACAAATGAACACAAATATCTAGAATAATAACTAACAATCGCGATCTGTGATTGTACTGACGAACACTAGCAATGCCGAACATGGGCGAGTAGGATATCGAACATATAAACTATATCTGTATCGCATGTGTTCAGAGGACAGTTAAGTTTTATTAGTAGAATGAAATAAACTACACTTAAACGCATGTAGATATATCAATTAACACTATAGATGGCAGCACAAAAAAATTGAAAAAAAAAATGAAATTTTGTGGCCAAAGGAACATAACTCTTGTCAAAATTAAAACACCACACGAAAATATATATATATATAAATGTTCATTTTCAACAATAAATCCTAGAAAACGTCCGATCGTTATGTAACTTGCACTGCGAATATGTTAATTATCAATCTTTCATGTCTTTGATTGGTCTTAGTGGGTTCCTAACTTAACCTACTGAAATCGCGATTTTGTCAAAAATTGCCCAAATAAGAGATATTTAACAATCTGGCATTTTTTTTAATCTAGACATTAAATAAAGAAACAAAATGCAAAAAACAATCGTTAGGTTCTCAAATTTAACATTTTATCCAAATCAACCGTTTGGTGATACATCATTTCACTAGAAACATAAAGTCATAACTTTTTGTCCGGAGAGTTATCTAACCTGATTCTTTACTGACGATTTGCATTCATTGAAATCGAAAATTTAATTACTAAATCTTAAATCAATCCAATACAAGTATTGATCATATAGCCTTTTAATTCTAATTGCAGAAAGTGGCATAACACGAGTAAATATTAAGCTCTGTCTTATATTTAGAGTTATCTTTTCTGGCATTCGAATGTTTTCAGCGTTTTTATACATCCGTCTAATGACGGACGTATTATGGTATACCGATGTCCGATTGTCCGTCCGTCTGTCTGTCTGTCCGTCCGTTTCATATATCGCTCTCTAACTTAGTAACCGTTTAACCGATTCACTTCAAACTTTGTAGAGGTATTTGGTATGATGGCCTCACTATCTAAATACTTTTTCGTGAAATTTCGATTTTTCTTGCAAGAGTTATGGGACTTAATTCGTCGTCAAGGCATTTTTTTGCATGTCACGCTTTAACTTGACAACCCTATGGCCAATTCACTTCAAACTTTGTAGAGGTCTTTGGTTTAATGGCCTCACGCTCTGTATACTTTTTAGTTAAATTTCGATTTTTTACAAGAGTTATGGAACTTTATTCGTCAATTTTAACGCAATTTTTTACATGTCACGCTCTAACTCAATAACCCTTTTGCCAATTCACTTCAAACTTTGTAGAGGTATTGGATATGATGGCCTCACGATCTGTATACTTTTTCGTGAAATTTCAGTTTTTCTTGCAAGAGTTATGGGTCTTTATTTGTAAATTTTAAGGCAATTTTTTACATGTCACGCTCTAACTCAACAACCCTTTTGCCAATTCACTTCAAACTTTGTAGATGTATTTGATATGATGGCCTCAAGATCTGTATAGTTTTTTGCGAAATTTTGATTTCTCTTGAAAGAGTTATAGGACTTTATTTGTCAAATTAAAGGCTTTTTTTTACATGTCGCACTCTTATGTACAAGTAATTTGATCAACTCACTACAAACTTTGCAGATTGAATTGTTAAAGAGATATCAAGGTCAATTAGGCAGTTAAAGGTGTTCTAAATTGAGACCCCCTTACCTAAATCACTTAAAGTTTTGAAGGGGGTGACGACGGGCGTATCATGCGACTTGGCGCAGCTGTTTATTGAAGTAACATCTTATACTCAAAATACAATAATATCTTTAGATATTTTTGCAGTTTTATAATCAGTTGTTCCCGCGTATAAACAATTGTTAGACCTCAACCATTTTTAGGCTGCAATCCTATAAGATGCGTTGGAAATACAAAAGAACCTCTCTTTTCTATATCTAATTTTTGTTTCTCACAGGACTTTATGTTACATTAATGTTTACTTGTAGGAGTCGTTCTAACCAATCAATATTTAATCTTGATCTACACTCTCTGTATTTATTTGTTAATGTGCCACTAAAGTTTTGGAATATTTCTAACTTTTTGTTTATTTTCATGATGTAGAAAAGTGTTTGTGATAAGTCAATGCTTAGACACAGTAGAGAGCATTTTTCAAACTGATCATTCGGGAGGGATGTTCTGCAACAACACTCTTAGCGATGCCGAAAATCTTATTAACCGCGGTTTGACATTCAATTCAACTTCAATGTTCTCCAATATGAATACACATTTAAACAGATGAACGAGTCTAATACTTCATGTGTAAAAATCTACGCTGAACAACCAAACAAAAACTAACTTAATTTGGTTTAAACGAATTTATTTGCGAAAAACATAAAAATATTAAACAATACTTCATTACATCAAAACAAGCATAATGATGCTTATATAAATCTCCCTCCATCTAATAAGATACAATATAAACAAATAATTCTTGTATAATTTGCATATTAGGATAAACACTTATCCGAATGGTTGAATTTACTTCCGGTAGCTCTTTCTGAAGACGTTTATTTTTCGGTAGACGACGTTGACCAAACTTCATTTAAGTTCACTTTATAAATAACTAAATACCGAAGTTACTGTGAATTTACTTTGTGCATATGCACATTTCGACAACTTTTGTCTCTTCAGTGCAGATAAAATCTAAATCCATACACCAAGACACTCAAATAGAACAGCAACGCGTGTTTGGTTTAATAAAAATAAAAAAAATAATTACTTCAAATAAAATCAAAAGAATTATAAGGATTAAACACCGCTTGACGGTAATTTATTGGAGTATAAACGGGACCAAGTCGCTCACAAACATATCATAAAAGTCAGAAATACTCAAATAAATTCTGTAAAACGGTGTTTAAGCCTATAATAATAATTTGCATGCTCAAAATATATAATAAGGCTTATATGATAATTATCTGACTTCGTTGTAAGAGAGGCTGTTAAAATTAAGAAGAGTTGTATGAGATATTAAAGAATTAAATCGCTCACTCTGAAAGGTCAATTTTTGTAAGATAATAAAAATTTATGAGATAATCAAGGATTGAATCCCTTACTCTTAGAGCTAAAGTTTGAAAAAGTCTAAAAGATTTCACAATTTTGTTCTGAATTCAGATAGATATGTAGATCTAAAAGTAAAAACATTTGTGTCTACCAAAATATTTAAATTCATATTCTTAGTAGAGCTTAGCATATCTTGTCTTAAAGAGTTCTGTTGCAATAAAAATATTTTCCCAACAAAGTTAACGAACAATTGGTTATTCAACAAGATTTTATAAAAACTAATTTAGATAGAAAAAAGAAAGATGAAATAAATTAATACCGGTTGCGTGCAAACATAAATTTAAAACAATTTGGTCATTTAATAAAAGTTAATAAAGGTTTTCAATAGACTTTTCACGGCTTTGATTCAATTAAAGTTTAAAGGTGGTTCAAACGATATAAAACCAAATTGTATTTCCATACATTATACAAATGTCTTGACCCGTAAATCAAATCGGACGAAGTGTGTCTATCACAGTGAAATATTATTTACGAGGAATTATGGTTGCAAACATAATGAAAATTGGTCATATTACAATTTGCGATAATGTGTCCTATATTCATTTACAAAATATTTCTGCACTTAGAGTTTTGTTCATTGTTTCCGCATAAGCGTCAATAATACCGTATTTGAAACTGCACGCGCCATTGCATGACCTATGAACCTCTATCTTGAGTCTGCGTCCATGTCACATGTCAGTAACATAGAGTGGTATAATTAACACCAAGTTTATTATATTGTGATCATAACTCTTACTGACACATGATGGCTAATAAGACAAGTAGGGTATTGGAGTGGAAACGTCATAATGCCAATTGTGCATTTGTCTCGGGGTAGATTTACTGAATATTTCACGATTGATTTTCAATTAGTAATGTGTTTTTATACCTATCAATACAGTAAAAAAAGTCAAACTCTTAGTATAGAGATGATATGTTGAATAAATTTTAATTCAGGGTATTACGACCTTTCAGTAGCAATTGCTGTTGAGTAACTACCCGGGTTTATTGAATGGAACGGGGGGTTTGGAGAAATTTCTTTTGAAATCGTGATCAGCACCATTGAGGTTGATAAGTTTTCCACTCGCTTTGTCTTTTTGCCCTTTTACAATTCTCTTCGGTTTATTTCACTCATTTCACAAAATACAACAATTTGAAATGTTTCTTCCCCACAACTCAACAATGAAAGAAAACGAGAGACTTTCCTCTCAACCTGAAAAAAAAAACGAAATATTTGGTCAGTGTCAAACGCCCTGCTTTAGATATATGTTTTTAACTTACAGATCTAGGACAAAAGTATTCGCACGCTACTTTTTTCCTAATATATTTCATATAAAACCAATTTTTGTATATTATTTTGAAGTCAATTTAGGTCCGATTTGAATGAAAGTTTCACAAAAAAACTCGAAATTTAATATAGTTTATATATTTATTCTAGTATTAATTTCTTAAGAAAACTTTTCAAGAATTATCATTTTATCTTTTGATATTTTGTTTTAGCTTCGTCTGAAGCAGAACAAGACTTACATTATCGGTGAAAATATGCTGTCAAAAGTATGATCATTCAAGTTATGTATGGCCAATATGCATGTACCCATCAAAATATTAAACACAGACTGTCTGCAATTGAGGATGGTATACTAGATCACTTCTCGAAGGAAGTATCACCCGTATACCATCCGAAATTAAAGGCAGCATGTGTTATATTATACTGAACATCTTGACTATGGAACCTCAATAACGTCAATGTAAAATAAGCAATAAGGGCGGGTGGTATACTGGACAGAAGTGTGGTATGCTCAACAGAGGGATGGTATAATAAAATACCACCCTTACGTTTAACCAATCACAATTTAGGAAATTCATGTGTAGTATAATATTAATATATAATACTAGACTGGGTTGCACAAAGCTCAATTAAAAGTTAATAGACTATTAAAGTTTAATAGTCTATTAAATTAGTAGAAAATGGTAAAGCTTAATAGACTATTAAATATTTAATAGTTTATTAACTTTTGTGCAACCCAGTCCTGGTCTCTAAATTTTTAATCAGTTACACTGTACCTTGTTTTTCAAATTTTTTAAAGCAGAATTACCATACCAAAGTTATGAGAGGCAAATATAGATGTAACCGAAGATAAATGCACATGAATATTGGATTAAAAATTGTGAAATACGACAAGTTACTATATTTTCGGATTAGTTATGTTTTTATTATTTTCATACTTACTAGATTTCTGGAAAGATTCGAAAAGAGATGCTTAAGATATATCGGATAAGATAAATCTTCGCTTCAGTGCTCTGTATTTTCTTTCATAATTCGGACAGAATGTCATGAACAATTTATAACTGACAATTACCATGCTATTTATAATATCATCACTTTTGCTTAGGCATTCATTTTCAGATGTATCGATACATATATCAAACAGGCCAACAAGTCATTTTTTTCTGCTGTGGTCATCGCTTACGGTTGGCAACAAAAATTAACAAAACGTGCAGTTACATAATATAAAAAATTTCTTCAGAAAAAATGCATCTGACATTCCATTGTTTCATGCCCCTTTTTCACCATTATAAACGACATCAATAATAACATTAAATCTATTATCTACTTGTTCCGTCATTATGATGTTCAATGAAAAACACGACAAGAAACTCCTGATTTACTTAGAATTAGCTTATAGTAATTGAACAGATATAATCTCAAGTACAAGTACACCATATCTAAGAGAAATAAAGAGCATACATGTACATCTCTAACACGGGGCATTGTTTTACCAATACATGCACTATATCAACCCAAGATCAGGATTATCATATGTTCGACCTTTTCTCCAAGAGCAAAATAATAAACAACGAAATTTTCAAACCAAAACATCTCTATTACAAAAATGGTCATACTTTTATAATAATAAATATCATAGGCCCATTATATTCGATACTGTCTCCAGTTTTTGCTCCATTTCTCAATGTTTCCCGGACTTTGGTTTTAATTATAACAATATCGGATTTTGCAAAAATATAAGAAGACAAGGACAAGCCAATGACCAACATATTCCTGACTTGGGACAGGCGCAAAAATTGCGGTGGGGTTAAACTCGTTTTCTTGGATTCAAACCCTCCCCCTGTGTGTGGTGAATGGCTAAAAATAAATACACAAAAAGTCTCACCGTAAAATTCAAACTAGAAAAAAGTCCAACTTATGAAGACGAGTACCCTTACAATGAACTACATAAAACATGAAGACAATACACACAGGTACTGTCCGGACAAATGCTAGCAGTTACTGACAGCTAGCTAAGGACATAATTTCCGTTGACTATGATATAAAGCCTTCTAACATATGATATTTCAATTGAAATACTTCTAAATAGATTTAGTATAACAACATCATCATTTATGAAAGAAGAACATGATGTTGTGCAATGCCAAATACTGCCAATATGAAAAATTGTTTAAATTTAGTTATGGTGTAAAGCATTTAGGAGATGATCAATATTTTTGCCAATAATTACCAGAAGTAAAGATTTAACAACAATGCTGTATTGATATCCTCTATGAATAAGTTTGTTCAACGGACTAATAAGTTTGGACGGACAAGTTTTGAATTTATTCGCTTTGTAAATGATATTGCCGTAGAAGTTTGGATGTGAAATGCCCTGATGTATAAAAGTCCTGCTTGTAGAACCAAATTTTCTTAATAAGTCAATTTATTTATAATACAATTAAGAGAATGTTTTTATCAATTTATGATATCTAAACCCTTGATGCAGAAGTTTTTCAGTGAGACAAAGATTTCGGTCGTTGAAGTCAGAAACATCACTACATACCCGTGCATATCAAACAAGTTGTGAAATGGAGACCCCGTAAGAAGGGGCTAACGGAACATCGCCGTCGATTTTGGGAAAATTGACTATAGGGAAGGAGAAATCATCCCTTTTATCATAAACCTTAGTGTTTAACTTTCCTTGATTTATTGATATATCAAGATCAAGTAAGTTCTGCAGGATAAATTTCATCTGTAAATTTAGAAAATTCAGGATTATTTAAAGCCAAAATATCGTCCAAATATCTATATGTATTGTTAAATATATCCACTAAATGTTTTTTAGAAGGGTCTTTTTGAATTTTTGCCATGAATGTGATTCGTAGCAATAAAGAAATAAATCTGCTATGAGAGATGCACAGTTGGTACCCATAGGAATACCTATTTTTTGCCGATAGACTATATCACCGAAACGAACAAAAATATTATCAAGAAGAAAATTTAATGCTTTTATCATATCCTGACAAGTCCAGTTGGTATATTTGTCATGTTTGTCGTCACTGAAAAACGATTTAAATGTATTGCAACAAATGTACGTACATCCTGATTTTTTTACCATTTGATCAAATACGAAAATTTCTCTTTGATAAGTGTATGCGGTAATGTAGTATAAAGATTGGAAAAATCATAGCTATCGACGGAGTTGTATGCTTCATTAACAATCGAAGTCTTTCTAAAACTTCTTCCGAATTTTTAACACTCCAAAAGTAGTTAATTCCACCACTGTATTCATAACATTTTTTGCTAAAGTTGATGCGATTTTTTATGGAAGTAAGTGCACTGGTCAATAAAACAGAAATATGTATAGTTGAACATTTACTTGATGCCGAAATAAAACGAAATTTGAAAGGATTTTTGTGTAGTTTAGGAAGCCAATACATAGTAGGAATGCTTTTATAATTAGAAGTTGCTTTAAGTTCAGCTGTAGCTATCATGTGATCATCAAATATTTGTGTTTCTGTTGACATGGTAGCTTGAAATGTACTAGAATTGGTAATTTCATTCCGAAGCACCTCGATGTAATACTTACGTCAAACAACGACCACATTATTGGCTGCTTTATCTGCCGGAACAAATATATACTCTTTTTCCAAATCTTTTATCTTCTTTAACTTCTTTATGTACATCTCAACCAATACGCGTTCTAAAAATATACACTTCTAAACTACAATACATGCACTGACATATTGAGCGGTGTTTTGGTTTAGAATCAACAAGTCCCTGTTCTTCCGCTGTGTTCTATTAAAATATAGAATGGAATGCATTTTATAGTACTTTCTAACATATGGATGGACAGACAGACATCATTTATTTACTGGAGGAGAGTTTCGACACATATTCAGAAAAAAATGTGCAAAAGTTTGTTCTCTTAGCACTAGTCAACTAAAACGGTTACAATACTCAACCGTTTTTCTATAGCGCACTTTCGGTACATTGTTTTTCCCCAAATTATATTTTTTTTGTTCTTTGAAATTTGTATCAATTGATTTATTGTAGTCCTGTTGTTGCCAACCTTCTTACCTTAAACAATGATTGGTTAACATACGTCACTAGCTGACCCTGTATATTTCATGTCGTCAATGCAGATAGCTGGGTTTTTAGAAGTTTTCCAGATGAGTGGTGAACTACCGGTAAAAGATTGACATTACACAGTTTCTAACACCCTACTATGGTATAAACACTGTTAGTAAATTTAATATTGCGATATTGTTGAGAGTTGGATTGGCTATTTGATTACGTTTTCTGTCTTTATAGGGATTCATTTATACATGTTTTGATCATATTAAAATCGCTTTTTACAAGCCGTATCTTGCATTAATCAGAAATTAAGCATCACAAAAATGATAAAAAGGAAAAAGACAAATTAACACCAAGGCTATAAAATGTCTGTAACATATATATAGATATATCATATTTTTGTTTGAAACTAAAGAGTATTTCCTTTGTGCAAAGCTCTATCCTTAGATGATTTGGTTATTTAATTAGATCCTATTGGTTATACTTTGTTCTCTATCAGCTTAATACATCTTTCGGTTTAAGGTTTTCTAAATAACCTGATTTAAACTTCACTGGAAAGATAAAAGTTATCGAAATTGCCATATATTGAACTAAATTTACAGTATTGAGCGGTGTTTTGGTATTTCGTTATAGATTTAATACAGCTAAAATGTGAAAGAATAGAAAAAATCCACAAAAGTCTAGATGTAGGGTGCTCAGGTGATCATACTGAATTTCTGGCCGTGTACCATTGTAGCTCATGCTGTGGCCAGTCTTAGTATAGAGGTGCCACTCGCAATGCAAAATTTAAATCTTTTTTTTAAATCATAAGTTTAGAGCCATTTTAAAGAAGGTTTAACTTCCTTTAACCGTTTCTCACCTCTTATAGTGCCAGTTTGTTGCCCCCTCGTCTTGCTATAGCTAAAAGATTGCATACGTACGCTAAGCTCTAACTAAGCCGTCAATATGTAGTTCTTACATTGTAGTCTAAAAATATAACTTTTGTGATATTAGGCAAGTAATCACAATGTTTTTTATCATTTTAAAAGAAAACTTGTAAACAAGGTGGCTTGTCCATTTACCCGCATGTTAAAGGTCACCTACATTGTATGATATTATTTACTTATAGTAATTCGCTAAATAATCATACGCTGATAGTAACATTTAGTCAATAGGATGATATACACATTTTTATTACTAATACACCATATACACAAATTCACATAATGCAAGGCCTTATTTTACTGACTGTTTCGGCCTTTGTTTTTCGTGTTCATGGTTTTTTATTACACGACAGGACAACTCTACCGTCAGCTGGACCTCCGAATTCCGATTCGCATTTCAATGCTCCAGTTGCACTACTGATGAGCGAGAGAGATGACAGACTAAAATTGGAAAAAGAAGTTTCAATCCTTAAGAATGAGCTTTTAGCTACTCAGAAGGGTGTCACGGATTTATACGACGAAAGTAAAAAGAACAACCAAACAATAAAGAAAATGATTCGTTGAAGGCAGACTTTGATATATTAAGACAGACTTGCGGAGCGAGTATTAATAAAACCAGCAATTTAGAATCGGAAATATCTTCCTTGAAAAATTAACAGGCCGTTTCAGATTTGCAGACCGTTTTGAACTTACAAAACGAAACCGCGCATTTGGAACAAAAAATAGAACTTGCAAATACTAGATTAAACTCCGTCACTAATGATGTAAATGCAAGGAAACAAGATTTTATCGCACTTTATAGAAAGCAGACACGGCTGAGAAACAACTTAATACTGCAACAAAGCGCATCCAAGAACATATCAAAACTTGAAATATATGTTGATAAAAAAATTAGGGCATTAGATGCCAATCAAAGTGATCAACTACGTATTATAAAAAACAATCGAAATATAACAAACATGAACCTTGGAGAGGAAATCCAAAATCTGGACAAAAAATTCCGAACACAACCGAACAGGGGTAAGTTAAAGCTTTAATGTGTCTGAACTGCTGAACTGTCAAATGGAATAAGATTTTGTAAGCGGTCAAAGTAAGACATGCCTCAAGCATACTGTGAAACCATTCACGCCCGAAATGACAATAATCACATGTTGAATCTTGAAACTCGTTGATTTTGTAAAATACATTCTCTCAAAACATTTGACTTACATCCCTTACATCTACTGGGTACCTAAACTACATAAGAATCCATACAAACAGAGATTCATTGCCAGGTCTTCCAGATGCACCACTAAACCTCTTTCACAGCTCCTAACTACTTTGTTGACCACAGTCAGAGATGGCCTGAAAAATTACTGTAATAAAGCTTACTCCACAAGCGGTGTGAATCAAATGTGGATTCTTAAAGATTCCAAAGATCTCCTTGAACAGCTATCCTCAACCAGTCTTACCTATTGCCATAGCATTCAAACTTTTGACTTTTCTACTCTTTATACAACCCTTCCACACAATAAACTGAAAACAGTAATTACAGATTTAATACATCAATGTTTCTGCACTAAAAATGGAGAACACAGATACATCTATTTAGTTATAGGGAAAGACCAGACATATTTTGTTAAAAACCACACTGATTCAAACAAGAAGTACACTGAGATTGACGTAATCAAAATGTGAATTCGGAGGTCGTATTTTCCAACAGACAATAGGGATTCCCATGGGAACCAACTGTGCGCCGCTTTTAGCTGACCTTTTCCTTTACTCGTACGAGGCCAAGTTTTTACAAGGGCTTATTCAAAGAAAACAAAAACATTTAGCCCAGTCCTTTAATTTCAGCTTCCGCTACATAGACGATGTACTTTCTCTTAATAATCCTAAATTTAAGGAGTATTTACATCAGATCTATCCCAATGAGCTTGAGATTAAAGAAACAACTGAAACACCTACTTCAGCTTCGTACCTAGATCTTTTATTGTATATTGACGATGAAGGACGTTTGAAATCTAAGCTTTATGACAAGCGTGATGTTTTAATTTCCCAATAGTGAACTTTCCCTTTCTTAGCAGCAATATACCTACCTCTCCAGCCTATGTAGTGTATATTTCACAGTTGATTCGTTACTGTCGAGCGTGTACTTTGTACATTGAATTTTTGAACAGAGCAAAACCACTGCCCCAAAAGCTGCTTAATCAGGGGTTTGTTCAACCTATGTTAATTTCATCCCTCAAGAAATTCTATGACCGTCACAATAACATCATTGAAAGATATGACGTGTTAGTATCTCAAATGAAAGTGGACATTTTCAGCTAGATTCACGTCTTCCCGGATATGACTACTGACTTTGACATTTTCCTGGATCGACTCACTCACAGTGTGACGGGTGCTGTTAACAGAGCAGGGCATGCTTACCCTTCCAGAGGACCTGATGTTACTCTCAGTTTCACTGGAGTTCACACTGTGAGTGCCTTTGTTTTGAATGTTGTGATTTTTATTTCTGTGCTTTGTGTCTGTCTAACGTCATTGTTTTGTGTCTGGCGCCATTGTTTTCTGTGTTCTCGTTTTGGTCATATCTTTGGACTTCGATTTTTGTGGATTCCCCTGCTTTGTTCCTTCGGTATTCTACTGCCGTTGTTTGATATATCCACACTTTATACCACGCATTCTCATGTTAGAGTGGATCGCGAATCAAAGGTCAATTCAAACTAATTTATTGTGTCTGATTAAAATCCAGTTAAAAATCAATTTAAAAGAAAGAGTAGACTAACAGGTGTGCAGAAAGCTTGATTTTATTATTAATTAAATATTTGTCACATTTAGAGGTGCTATTCGTCATCAGTAACGTGATATGCAAATGGCCACGAATTGTTCTCTTCTTGACGTAGACTTG
Source organism: Modiolus philippinarum (assembly GCA_002080025.1). Classification (NCBI taxonomy): domain Eukaryota; kingdom Metazoa; phylum Mollusca; class Bivalvia; order Mytilida; family Modiolidae; genus Modiolus; species Modiolus philippinarum. The sequence continues at coordinate 36,129 of MJUU01046251.1, read as the reverse complement.
TATTTATATTCTAGGAAACCGAAAAAAATCATGAAATAAAAGATGCAAGATCTTTCAATCTCACTTAAATTTTTTCCCATCAATAATGCATCATTTGCTAAATGGATCCCATCAATATATTCCCCAGAATTAGAGATAAAAGAAACGACAGAAACCACTGGATCCACATTTTGTAGGACTGACATTCCGAATTGACGAAAATGGTCATCTCAGTACTAAAATTTACGATAAAAGAGACCAATTTAATTTTTAAAACTTCAATTTCCCTAACATGGACAGTGATATTCTGAATTCTCCTGCTTACGGAGGGCATGTTCCACAATTGATTCTTTACGCAAAACGAGTACAAAAAATTATCAATTATTAAGTAATTTAAACTTTTTACATTCTTAAAATGTACCTCTACCACAACAAATTTTCTCTAAAATGGACATTTTTGGGGTCTTAACTCGCATAAAACCAATCAGAACAACCAAAATGTGTGTTGCATAAAACTCTCTTGCATATAATATAGATCATGATTTCGTATTTTAACACCAATTTGTCCAATTTAACTAAATATTTTGCCCGAAATTGATGAAAAATGAGAATTTTCAGTATTTCAGAGTTTTCAGAAAATTCACTGTTTAATCGTAATATATGTCAAATCTGGAGGATATATCTGCAGATATGGAAATTCTCATATTCTCAGTGATGCATAATTTATATTAAATCACTGTTAAACAAAACAAGAAGTATTCAATGTGACTCTAAATACCTAAAGTTTTACCACTAGCCCAACAATATAATGCCTAAAGATCCCAAACGTTTTTCTGTCTTTACATATTTATGAACAAAATATACAAATGTTTTGCTTTTTTATGCAATTTTAACACAAAAATATGGTTCAAATGAAATATTTGGTCCTACATTCGTGAAAAATAGGAATTTTCAGCATTTCCGAATTTTAACAAAATTAATATCAGAATTTTTACAAAAAGTTGAATTTTAATTGTCAACTATGACGCATATATTTACAAGATTGCGATTAAGTTTGTCTCAGCTATACTTTGACCATCTCTCGACACTGTATAAATGTACAAGAAGTGTCCAGTTTGATGCAAATTCCAGCATTTTTGCCGCTACCCAACAAAAATATAAGGCAAAGATAAAATTCCGTAATTATTTTCAATTCAAATCATAACACTATCAGAGTATTTAGTAACTTTAACATACATGTATTGTATCAAGCTTTGTTTCTTCACATGCCAAAAATTGCGTGACATTATGTTTTTATCAATCGAAATGCAAATACAAAATGATTACATTTTCGTATTTTTAGATTTTCATACTATCCAAGCTTAAATTAAAATTCAAATATATCACTATATTCTACAACTTATCTCATGTTGACTACCCTTAAGGCATTTAAAATTTATTTCAAACTGATTAATTATGAATTTTATTAAAAGCTAGATTTTAGAAGAAATGATCCCCTTTTTTAAAAAGTAAAAATATACCTCCCCCAAAAAACATCTCAAAATCGTGGTCAAAATCTTGAGGTAAAATATGTGTGATGTCTTACTCAGATTTTACCATACATTCTATCATATTAAGATGAATTATAGCACTTGTGTATCATGCGAAATGGCATATCGATGCCTATTTATAAACAAAGTACATACAGTTAATAATTATTAGAGAAAATACTGAAATTCCCTAAGAAACTTTATAATTATAATTAAAGTTATGTTCATTGCGGATATCAGTCCAACATTTTGGAGGATATCTGCAATATATACTGACCAAAAAAAGAAAAGAAACGTTACACTCCTTCAATATTGTCTATTTTAATTTGTACGTATCTGTGACTTTATTCTTTTATAAAATTTTAATCTGTGTGTTAAAAAGGAAACCATCCAAGCGTTTTCTTCATTTTGCCGGCATTTGCAATGTTTTATAGGCAACTTCAGTTTGAAAGAGTGGAAAACGGGTGTCACAAAATTCAAATCAAAATGAGTTACACATTTTTGAAATGTGCGTTATTTTGTTATCTTACTTTTTAAAGGGTTCATTTTTTTACGAGGTAATGTTTATGTTTGTCAATTTCTGTTGCAATTAATTTTTTTCAATTTTTGGGGTAAAAATGTACTTTTGGAATCTCACAAAATGTGAAAATTAATTTTCGGTTTTTTTTTGCACAAAACTAAAGTTTTGGGTTAAATAAGCATTCTGTGAAAATTTCCAGTCTTTTCGATTCTTTTAAAAAGATACGAGACACCAAATTCCAAGTCCGTTGCAAATACACGGAAGTGTAACGTTTCTTTTTTTTTTTGCCTAGTATAAAAATTTGTTATATAATTACAAAACTGTTTCAAATTCTAGAATATCGAAACTCCCCATCAGTTTAACATTTTGGAGAATATCTGCGATATAAAAATTTGTCATGTAATCACAAAACTGTTTCAAATTCTAGAATTTTATCAAAACTCCCTATTTTAACATTGATACAATTATCAGTATCATTTTTCCACTAAATACGAACAACTTCAAAAGATTAATCGCGATTATCTTGTAATTAGAAGATAACAAAATCAAATGTCTTTGATTTCAAAAAATTTCTCATTTACTTTGAAAATCGCTTTGGTGCAAACATATTCGAATTAAAAAGCCTTTTTGGGGAACAATTTAAATCCGGTATATCAGAAATTATTTTGTTAATATCATAATATAAATGAAAATATGTTCACTTAAAGTTTCAAATAATCATTAGATTTATCTTATCTGAGACATAATAGGTTGCTTATTGCGAAATGATGAATATCTGAAAAAAAACTAAAAATCCGAAAATTTCCATTTTATCCCCTTTTCTCTAACTAATTGCCGACACGGCCCCAGTCATGGTGTTATTGGTATATAAATATATTTATTGGTTAAAGTAGGTCACATTTCCTATTTATCATAAATCCGAAATGAAATGAATGGTGTTTTTATTTACCTGAAAGTGTTAAAATTTCTCGTTTTGAGGGTCTGCAGTTTATCTCAGATAAAAAAGTATTTCTCCGAAAGCTCTCGAATGCTGTGACGACACAACATTTATATCTTAGAGTTATATATAAATTTTGTAAGAAATCTACATTTCTAAAGTGATTTTTATAATAACTAATGCATCGCTTACAATAATTACTTGGCAAATCTGCAGACATATCCTAAGATTTGACATTCATAAAGATTAAACAGTGAATTTTGGACAAATCTGAAATGCTGAAATTCCATTTTTCATCAATTTTGGGCAAAATATTAAGATAAAGTCGAAAAATGGATATTAAAATCAAAATCATGATATAATTTCATTTAATATTGTCATATAAAACGCACAATTTGCGTGTTCAAGTTGTTGATGCGAACATAGACAAAAAGATGACAAGTTAAGGGAAAATGTGCTGTGGTAGGGGTAAGTTTTATGGATGTAGGAAGTTTACCTACATTTGTAACTTGAAAATTGCTATATTTTGTAATAGTTAATATATAATGTACTTTCATTTTATACTCACTTTTAACTAATTTCAACTACTCATAGATAAGATGAGAGGTAAAAGAAGGTTGAGGCTGTATCGAAAACGAAAATGTTTAAAATTCTGTTTTCATTTCTCTATTTAAAAGTGATAGTTTGGTCATTTAAATCATGTCAACGCTATGTTTTTATAATTTATTTTAAAGAAGGACATTAAAAGACTAAACTGTCGGAATTGTGAAATGAGATGCACTCTTGGTTCTATAGACCGTTGCTCTTACACCATTTCGAGAAAAATCTTAAAATTGTCAACTTTATTCAAAGGTAAAAAAAAACGAAAAATTACAAACAACCTAAATGACAAAATACATCGACTACCGAAGCAAATATTACAAAAGGGGGAATTCTAAAATCCAACATCACGGCTATTCATGTCCAATACAAATTGGGACAGCATGACAAAGACAAAACAAATAAACAAAAATGAACAAGAACGCCACAAAACTAAAGTACTAGCAGTATGAACCCTAAAAAATCTGAGGTATCATCAGGTGCTCCGGAAGGGTAAGCCTGATCTGTTCCACGCATAGCACCCGTCACATAGCCAGTAAAAATACGTTGTTTTGAAACATAAACATATGACAAGTATACAACGGTTTGTGGAACAAAAAACACAAAATAAAAAATTATTTTAAAAAAATCATATAGAAAAATATAATTCAATCAAAATATGCAATCGGAGATATATCCCAAAGTCCTCGAAATATATTAAAAGACAGGAAATGGGGTAAATGTAAAGGAGACAACATCCCATCTCCAGGTTAAAACGTCCCAAAACAAAGCATTTAGGGGTCACCGTACAGTTTTCAACACATTGAGGAACCATATAGCAGGCCCTAAATGCCCTCCCCCGAAAAAGTGAACAAACCACATCCAATAACCCGATTTCTATCTTGTTAACCTATCGATTCATGCTAGAGCTGAGGCATTTATTATTAAGTTTGTAGGTGTGAAATCACCAATTCATTTAACATTTTCAACTAAAATTTGGAATTTTCAAACCTCCCTGGACAATTTATCTTAAGTTTAACCTTGCCAAGACCATACATGTCATGAAAGGCACATGCCTGCTCTACATTAGTCATTGGGAATTCCCCTCCTTTAAATGATCTAAAATTACACCTGGTCAATTGACCATGGTCTTGAAATAAACCTAATATATCAATGTTTAAATGGGTGCACCATTCATCGAATTCCCTTGAATAGTTTTAAAGGTGCTAGAATACAAAGTTTATCTTTAGACTCAAAAGGTCCATACGTTCCGACTCTTGATATAAAGTCCTGAGGACCAAGAGCAAAATGGCAGATATGATATATGAAATAAAATTTACGGTATGCAGGAGGAGATAAAAAGTTTTATTATTATTTTTTTTTATCAAATTCAATGAAGTATTAAAATAACAAAGATGATCGCAATATCGTTGATATTGGATCAAACACTTTTGCTATTCATGAAATGGAAATATAACTTATATATGGATTTCGACAAAATTGTATCACCAGTTATACTTACTGCAAACAAGAGATCAAGGTAATTTACGTATTTGTACAAAGGACATAAATATTTGGTCCTAGATTTTATAAAGTAAGTGAGAACCGAACCGTCAGTCTGAAAAGAACAATCCAAGGACAATGGCAACGTCGGAAAAACGAAGAAACGAAGACATACGGCACAGAAAAGAAAATGAAGACACGCACATATACAAAAATGAACAACACGGACCCAATAAAACCATGGGTGAGATCAGGTGCACCGGTAGAGTAAGCATCTCCTGCTTCTTATAGGACACCCGCCGTGTTGAACATGTCAACTCGGGTAGTAAAGTCAAATCGGTAGAGGAAAATCAAACTTTTGTGGCAAAGAGAAAGATATGTTGTCATCTGGGAAACAGATATCTCATAGCGGTCCAAAAGATCGTGATGTCGACCGTAAAACTTCTGTATTGATGACCTCAAGTTATGGGCAACATACCCTTGCTTAAGTAGCCTATTTGTAAGCAACCGAGCTCTATCAAGGTAGTCACTGTATCGACCACAGGCCCTTGAGTTCGAATGAGTTGGGAGATGTAAACTCCGTATGTTGGTGCTTTTGGAATGTTGCTACAAAGAAAGGGGAAGTTGACTATTGGAAAAGTGAAGTCATTGCGTTTGTCATATAGCCTAGTTTGTAGTGTACCTCTTGTGTCAATTTCAAGATGAAGGTCAAGGAACGAGGCTGATGTGGAAGTATCTGTAGTATCCTAAATTTCTAGCTCTTTTGGATAGATAAGATGAAGAAAATCACCAAAGCGAGGATTGTTTAGTGATAAAATATCATCTATATAACGGAAGCTGAAATTAAAGGACTGGGCCAGTTTTTTATCTTTATTTTGAAGAAGCCCTTCGATGAATTCAGCTTCATATGAGTGGAGAAATAGATCGGCTAAAAGAGGTGCACAGTTTGTGCCCATTGGAATTCCGATAGTCTGTTGAAAAACAAGTCCTCCAAACTGGACAAATATATTGTCGATCAGAAACTCTTAACATTTTAATCACTTCTTCCTCTGTATATTTTATTATTATCAATTGTTATATAGTAACCGTTATAATGCAAGTATCAGTCACTTTAAATCTACTTTATAATTAGTGTTTTGTACAGCAGTAGTTACATGTACATGTATACTTTAGAAAAGTAACATAATACATGTGTCAATTGTTTTGTAGTTGCAGAAACAGCTGGAGCTTTGGACAAAACATATGCATCTGGATCAAAAATCCTGTTCCCTTACATCCACACTACACATGGAATAGCCAGCAACCGTCTAACAGACCTGGGAACTACAGGAGTGTTTACGTGTACCAGACCAGGACTGTGTCTTATACATGTATCTGTATTTATCATGACAAATACACATTCTACACGTGCTTTTGTTTATAAGAATAACATTATCATTGGTTACTTTTATTTTCATTGAATGGTAATTCTCAAACAAATTCTATGACAGTGTTGGAACAATTAGCAATGAACGATGACATATATGTAAAGGTCGCTGACAACATATATGTTTACGGTAACCAATATACATGCATGTCAATACTACAAATTACGGAATAAGATAAGGTACCTCTGTATTTTTTGCTAACGGGATATCATCGTCATTCCACAACCCCCCCCCCCCCCCCCCCNCCCCCCCCAATTTTTTTTTTTTTTTGACAAACAACATTATGTTGAAACATGTTTAAATATTTTAACATACCATTACAATAGTAATTAAATTCCAACGGTTTCTGACGGTCGCCATTTTCACAACTTATGTCTTGTCACTGTGGAATTCGTATTAATATTGATAAATCACATTATACATACGATCATTTACTTTGATATAGGTTGCTACTGGGATTTATCAAACTGAAAAAAGTTATATTCACCGGCTGAATATTGCTTTTTTGAGGGTTGATCAGTCTCTGTAGCAATCTATTCAAAGTCAATCATTGTTTTATTATTTTATTATACATAGTGCAGAATTAATCAAAGAGAATGTTGAAATTTTGATGTCTTTTCTTTTTCGGTTTTATAAATAAATAACAAAATACTCAAGTTAACTGCGAATTTAGTCATTCATCCTGTATACTAGTAAATTGTATAAATAAAATTAAATTCATCTTTAATTAACAATTTACAACATCGATCGGTAATTGTTGTATCAGTAAGAGGCCAGTATCACTAAAATCTTCTTCAGGTCATTGGCTTGCAAAGCCAATTTAACCGAAACATGCAGAATATCATGTTACTATCCCTTATTACGTAGGGAATGTAAGTTAAGTCCCAGTTTTCTTGGAATCTTGGTCATTAGATTTTAACGTAGTTTACCTTTTCTAATGAAATCATGGTTTGTGATTTTTTTCAATGTTTCAAACAATAATTCTTATACGAACTTCATGTACATGTATGTAGTCAAATAAGTGAGAATCGAACCGTCAGTCTAAAACGAACAATCCAAAGACAATGGCAACACCGGGAAAAAACAGACATAACATAAGCACGACATAGAGAAGAAAAAAATGAAGACTTACACGGACCCAATAAAAACGATGGGTGAAATCAGGTGCTCCGGTAGAGTAGGCATCTCCAGCTTTTTATATGACACCCGCCGTGTTGAACATATCAACTCCAGTAGTAAAGTCACATTCGGTAGAGGAAAAAACTTAGCGGCAAAGATCTCCTGTCATCTGGGAAACAGATGTAGTTTTGCCTGCAGTAAGAAATTCCAATATGAAATAAATGAAGGGAGTAAATCAGTGAATTTTTTCGGGAAAGTGTCATTGATATTATCCTGTATTTTTCAACGATGCTGTTTTCGAAAAGTTATTCCTGATGATTCCGTTTTTATTGCTAAATAAAAAATGTTCGTGAAAGACTTCCAGACTACCATAGTGGCTATGCCCGTCCATAACGTATACGATTGGGGTTTGTATTGGTACTGTGTATGCACCTTTTGCAATTTTTTTTAGCTTTTGCAAAAGTTTCATTGGAAACAAATAGCATTAATTAATAATTAATATTGTAAGAAAGACATAATTGTCTTTACATTTTAAAGAAATTGTTCCAAGGAATCCATGGAGGTATGGGTTTAAATATCTGTCATTTTACCATGTTTTATGTAACTTTTAGCAGACAAATGTAAATCTTTCAAAGAGGCACACGATAAAAATCAAAACCAAATGCTTGGACAGGACATTGGCTACTTTTATTAAGTTGTGTTGCCCATAATTTGAAGATATCTCTCTAAAGGTTTTATGGTCGACATTACGATCTTGTGGACCGCTGTGTGATACTTGTTTCCCAGATGACAAGGCATTTTTTCCTTAAAAAACCTAAGAGTTTTTTTCTTTTTAGTGTAGAAGTTCCCTTCTTTACCCGGTACACCTGATCTCACCAATTGTTTAAGTAGATCCATATTGTTTTCTGTATGTTGACCCAAGTTGTCTTTTCATTGTTTATTTGTGTTCCTGGTGTAGCCATTGTCTTTTGACTTCTTTTTAGCTCACCCGACCCAAACGGCTAGTGAGAGCTATTGCCATCACTTGGCGTCCGTCTTCGGTCGTCCGTTAACTTTTCCCATTGCATCTTCTCCTCTGAAACAACTGAAGCAATTCAACCAAACTTTACACGAATGATTTATGGAAGGTCCTTTACAATAATTGCTCATTTCGTTCCGATCTGATATAAAACATGACCGCCAGTGCGGAACCTTGGTTTAAAATTAGACCCTATGGCAAAAATCATAGTTTCAAATTTTCCTCTGAAACCATTGAAGCAAATAAAACTAAACTTTACAGGAATGACGTACTAAAGGTCCTTAACACAGATTGCTCAATTCGTTCCGATCAAATAAAAAACATGGCAGCCAGCACAGAACATAGTTTAACATTGAACCCTATAGGAAAATCACATTTTCATCTTCTCCTCTAAAACAGCTGAAGTGAATTCAACCAAATTTACAGGATTAATGTACTAAAGATGTTGTACAAAGCCTGCTCATTTCGTTACAATCCAATAGTAAACATATCCACCAGCACGGAACATAGTTTAACATTGGACCGTATGGGAAAATCACATTTTCATTTTCTGCTCTGAAACCACTGAAGCAAATTCAATCTAACTTTATAGGAATGATGTACAGAAATATCTCATTTCATTTTGATCCGACAAAAAACATGGCCTCCTGTGCAGAAAATAGTTGAAAATTTGAGCCTGGTATGAGGAAAGCATCTCTTTCATCATCTTTGAAACTATTCAAGCATATTAAACTTAATGTATAGAAGGTCCTTGCAAACATTACTCATTTCAATAGGATCAGACAAAAACACGGGTGCTAATGGAGAACATAGCTAAACATTAGATCCCATCGTGCATGACTTAGAAGCATTTTGTCAGGCGAGCGATACAGGCTCATGTCTCTGAGCCTCCAGTGTCGTTACTTAGTTTTCTTTCTTTTCACTTTCTGCGACTTTTCAATAGCAATTGCCGTAGAACTGTTGAGTTTTGCTACCGAACACTACCGGAATTGAAGGGGAAGTTTGGAGCGCCATACAACTGATTTAACACACCATTTCTTTTGAGATGATTGTTCTAAGTCAAGGTCAATACCGTTGACAATTTTCCTGTGGTTTTGCACCTGCCCTGTCTATTTGCCCTTTGGATTTCGGCTCTAGGTAATTTTGTTATTACCCTCATTGCGAATGAGACAATTAAATTACAGTGGGGGGAATGAAAAATTATGTGTTTAAAACAGGACAAAACTGCACCAGTGTTGGTCAGAGTCGGTTTTTGACGTGCATGCTGTGATGTATACTTGGGGTTTTGTTTATGTTAGTTGTTCACTTGCATAAAGGTCATTTAATTATTTAAAAGAGAGGACCAACAATAGTTACGTCATTTAAAACTAAATTGTTTCGTCAGCACATCAAGATTTAAGTCTTGGGCTACATATCTAACTGCTCTATAAAAATATTGTAAGTACAATTTTTTTTAAAGTTATTATTGTACAAATAAAAAGGTTTCATAAAGTTATGACTTACATTTTTTTAAGGTATAGTACGTATCTTTTTTACTACAATGATACTTGGATTGTATTGTTAAGGGAGTACGAGTCTCAAAAATTTTGTAATTAAAATTAAAATTCTGACCTTTTGTCTTGAAGAGCACATCTAATGAAACAACTTGAGCAAAAAATTTTGAAAATCCATGTAGGAATTTTTGAGATATAAGACGTCAAAACTGTTGGCGGGAAACAGATCTCTCTAGAGTTTTCCTTCAATTTGCATAAGATGTTTATAGGCCTTTAGATATATGAAATTATAATTGGAAGTTGATAAAATTTTATACAGTCTATTTTATGTATTTTGAAGTGACTTATGACCAAGAAAATATGATCCATGTGCAAAAAATTTTAGCACTTTTTGAATGGATAAAACCCGAGAATATAGAATGCTTCTGAACTCTGAGGCTCGTACTCCCTTAAAGCCTACGATAGGTTCACCTACTAAAACGATAATGAATATTACACTTACTTTCTCATTAAAGTCAATGTACATCGAACTATCATTATTCACTTATTAAGGTAAATTATCACATAGTGATATTTAAAGTTATGTCGGATAATATTATTAAGTAGATATTTTTCAAGTGTTTCCATTGGTCAGAACATGATAACATGACCCCTATATTATGTGAGGTTGTACCGAAACGCCATATCAAAAATGGCTGAATGCATGGGTGATATCGCACGTCAGTACAATTGACTCAAAATGTAATTCTTGTTCCTGTCACCTAAAAAGATCATTTAGAGTTTCCATTGTATTATAACCATGTACAAATGTAAAATTTCATAGAGAAATTTATGAAGGTATATTAAAGCGAAATGTAAAGTTTCTTTCATTTTACAGATATATCGGCCATATTAGTGCATTTTAGTAAAAAAAAATACGTAACAAGAAATTCATTGTTTGCTTTATCTTTTTGTTTGTATTCACTTCATATAAGCAGGCCAAAACAAATATGTACGAATCACAATTTATTAGCATGTAGGAAATGTATGCAGAGAACATATTTACATACTTATAAAAGAATGTTTCGAAATTAAGACAGTAAAATGGAATATATGTTCATTACTAAACTACTGGAAAAAATTTGTCAATTAATGTGGATCAATTCAATTAATAATATAACAAGTGTAGCCTTTTTACTAGGTCAATATGATATTATATTCTGCTGAAGTGAAATATCCAGGTAAATCCTGCAATTTGATTGGTTACCTTGACAGGGGATATGAGACCGACTCCCCGTAGTAGCAAAATCACAATTTTTAAACGCCTTTAAAAGAAAAATTATAGCACTTGTAGCAGAATATAAAAGTTATTCCGGCTTCACAGGGGATACGGGTTCATATTCCCGTATCCCCTGTGAAGATTCCCGAATAACATATAATGCTTATTTCAGGTTGATATAATATCATATTGACCTGTAAAAAAGCTATAATTGTATATTATCATTATATACTCAAGGAAAAAAGAAACTGTAATGGTTAAAACGCGATATTTTTTTAATTACAGAAGTAGTTTTAATTATTTTGCATGGTTATACTTAAAAACATACAGATCAATATTGATTTGGTTTGGGGGTTTAAATTGAATTTTTCGTGCGCTTTAAAGATCTCCGTATTAATTCACTTCTTCCCCGGCGATCAAGGTCAAGTGCTTCCGACATTTTTTTAGTGTAATCGGAATGTATAATAATTGTTAATTTTTCAGTTTTCCTATCCTTTTCTTTAAAAAACCCTCCTGGGAGCACGTGGTTGATCGATATCAAACATTCAGCTTGAAACAAATTTTAAATACGTCATTAAATTATTCTCAGTTTTGATTTGAGCGATGGAAAACACTGATATACTGTTTTTTTTTTGTTTTTTTTTTTTTTAATCACA
>MJUU01046251.1:8308-23610 GCA_002080025.1 Modiolus philippinarum | reverse complement strand
CGAGCGAAAAAAAAAAAAAACAACAACAACAAAGCAGAAACATAAGAATACGAAAATTATGTATACATAACAGCCAAAAATAGATCCATGCACTACAGAAAAATTCCTAAGTGCCAAGGATTTTATAGATTTTTTTACAGTGTACTTTGACTTTTATTAAGCACACATTTTAGGTTACCTCGCTGTAGCTATGGTGAGCTTTTGTCATCACCTTGCGTCCGTCGTCCGGTAGGTGGACACCTATTATCCAAATCTCTTCTCCTCTGAAACAACTTGGGCCAGGTATAACCAAACTCGGCAACAATAGTCCTTTGGTGATTCCCTACAAAAAAGTTGTTTTTATCCAAGGGAACATAGATTTTCATCATTCTGAAACTACAGAGATAATTCGAACCAAACGTAGTTGTTCTTTAGTAGTCCCCTCCAAAAAGTTGTTTTTCAAGTTGCAAGATTGCCGCCAGCTGGGAATGCAGTGTAACACTTGACTCTATGCATCAAAAAGAATTAAGAGATCTTCTCTGAGCCAATTGGGACCAAACTTGACCACAATGGTTTCTGGATGGTTCTTTGTATAAATGGTGCCTTTCAGGTTCACACATTATCCAAAATGGACGCTAATTGAAACACAGTTTATCATTGGACATTATGCTAAAACACATTCATAGTTCGTGTCTACTGAAATATATGATGATTCTTGACCAAATCCTGCTGGAAGTTTTGAGTTTGATTTTTCTTCCGTACTGCGACAGTGTTTTACAAGCAGACTAGGCTCCTTTAACTAGCCGACAAATTAGCACTCAATGACCTTGACCTCATTTTGAAGGTCATGTGTTCCTGCACATTTCTTGTATGAAAGTCTTTTGCATCTTCAATGGTATTTGAGCTACAAGCAAAAAACCAAAATTCGGACATCAAAAATCGGTTTTCGGCCCATAGACACAAACGGTTGGTCCAATAATTTTGGACCCAATGTAACAAATGTAGATCTTAACAGGACACACATTTTCTCCATTACATATAACAAGGGTTGGGCTCAAAGTTCAAAGTGACCAATGACCTTTGACCTTAGCATTCTTAGATATAACACATATCACCTAAGATGAATGGAAAAGGTTCCAGGTTTCCATCTCTTACCTTTTTTTAGAAAAACGTACTCAAAGATGTGACGAAATTTTCAAGGGGCATAACTCATGAACGGTCCATCGTAGAGTTTCGGTCCAACATTTTTTTATATTACACTTCTTAAGCTATTTCTTATGGTTTCTGAGTTTATCCCGTCATAATCGATATACAAAATAATCATTAGCCACTTGAGAGGTATCGCTAAGTGTCCAGGATTTTATACATTTTATCAATTAAATTTACTTTTTTCGAGTAACTGTTAAGTTTTATACAATAGGTTCACTGACAAAGGTTTGCACCAGTGACAGTATTGATATATTTTACCAGATATAAAGCCAAGCACGAGATTACTTTAAGTTGTGGTTTTTATTTGGATCCGTATTGTTCGTCTACTTTTATGTTCCAATTTTTCTTTTTTCTGCCGCACTTATGTGATTTATAAGTTTCTTTGTGCTTCCGATTCTGTCATTTTCTTTGGACTATTGAAAAAAATGACGGTTTTGTTCTCACTGATTTTGATATCGCAAGTTTCATTTTAAGTAAAACGTTTAGGTTAAGTGCAACCTATGATTCCACATTTAGTATATAATATCTGCATCTGGACAAACAAAGCAAAAACATAGAACGAAAAACATGAAAAAACAACAATTAAGGCTATGCACCAAGGAACTATCTGTTTCAGACCTTTCCGGATACTAAAAAAAATAGTATTGTACCTAAACAGAGACTGGACTGTTGTAGTGAGAGTTATCTTAAAATGAGATATACATGTGTGTTATACAGTTATACATACATACTGGCCTCTTACTGATACTGCTAATAGGGTCTGTCAGTCTCGTTCGATTTTGGAACCTCCAGGTACATAATCTGTACCCGGAAGTTGCAACGTAGAACATGAAACGTATCAGAATAATGTTTACTATAAATTGTACAATCAATTAATTTAATTAACACCATTTTGATTCAAGTTATTGTTTGAAATAACAAGGGATCTGTGAGCCAATGCTCTCTAGCAATACCCCCGCCATTAACTTCAAGCATCTAATAGCCTAGCTAAGTTGGTAAACAAAATGTAGTTCCCCACAAGTCTTAAAATGCATCCCACAATATGGCATAACTATACAAAGCTTCTGACAATATTTCAAGTTAGAATCATTTACCATTGCAGAGAAAAGCTTGACGGAAATTGTGACAGACTGACTGAATGTTGAAAAATTGACTAAGTCGGTAAACAGGAAGTAGTGTCCGGAAAGGTCTGAAAATGCATCCCACAATATGGCATGACTGTACAAAGCTTCTGACAAAATTTTCAAGTTTGTATCATTTACCATTGCAGAGAAAAGCTTGACAAAAGTTGTGACAGACGGACGGAATTTTGAAAATTTGACTAAGTTGGTAAACAGGAAGTAGTATCCCGACAGGTCTGAAAATGCATCCCACAATATGGCATAACCATACAAAGCTTCTGACAAAATTTCAAGTTTGTATCATTTACCTTTGCAGAGAAAAGCTTGACGAAAGTTGTGATGGACGGACAGACGGACGGACGGACGGAATTTTGAAAAATTTACTAAGTCGGTAAACAGGAAGTACTATCCCCACAGGTCTGAAAATGCATCACATATTTTGGCATAATTATGTAAAGCTTCTGACAAAATTTCAAGTTTGTATCATTATTCATTGCAGAGAAAAAGATTGATGAAAGATGTGACGGACGGAAGAAAAATTGACTAAGTCGGTAAACAGGAAGTAGTATCATTCAGTAGTATATTTTAGGTCTGAAAATGCATCCCACAATATGGCATAACTATACAAAGCTTCTGACAAAATTTCAAATTTGTACCATTTACTATTGCAGAGAAAAGCTTGACGAAAGTTGTGACGGACGGACGGACGGACGAAATTTTGAAAAATTTACTAAGTCGGTAAACAGGAAGTACTATTCCGATAGGTCTGAAAATGCATCACATATTTTGGCATATATATATAAAGTTTCTGACAAAATTTCAAGTTTGTATCATTATTCATTGCAGAGAAAAAGCTTGATGAAAGATGTGACGGATGGAATGACGGAATGACGGACACGGGTAAAACAGTATACCCCCTTCTCCTTCGGAGCGGGGGTATAATAATTACAAAAATATTGTGGTTTCAACCAAAAAAAAAATACCAAGTATTTTCGACCGAGGTCAGGTTTCGACCTTGGTCTTAATACGACTAATTTATTGTATCCAGGAACACTTTCACTTGCACGCATTCAGTTTACATCGACCCTCACAGAAATTTAGTCTGCTGACTTTTGATATTATATAAAATGCTTGCTTACATGTTACGTTTACTCAAAACGATAATAGCGTGTTGTGGTAATAGATAGAACCAAATCTTTATTCTGTGTTCTATGCGGCCTCTTACACCCGTTTAATGGAATCAAAGACAATACATTGTAATACAATAAAATTACTTTATATATCCAATTCCTTGTATATATTTCATGATCACATAAATCAGTCAAACACATAGCTCTTAAAAATAGCAGTTTCGGCTAATATCGTCCAGTCTAGGTCATCTTGCATGTATATCTGCTAAAACGACCTCAATTGATGGGGTTTAGGTTTGTTTTTAAAATTATGATAATATATAGAAAGGTTTGTAAAAGAATGAAATATTAATATTGTAAATTTTTATCTTTGATCTTACTGCAGAATATTCAATGATGGGATATGGAGTAAATGCACATGAGTCAAAGTGTCTACAAATGCATTGTAAAAACACTTTTATTGTTGAATTTGTCCGTTTTCCAGCTCAATTCTTACGCCCCCCCCCCAAAAAAAAAACATTTTGCATCAGCAAAATTTACGCTTTACTCCGTTAGAAAAAAAACTACAACAGTCTCGATTTCAAAATCTATCCAAAACAGAAAAAAAAATGATAGGTCGGACACGAACAAAAATACTCGTAGTGGTCAAAAATAGCCGAAGGTGTTCGAAAACTGCAGATTGATCGACCATTTACATTTATCTAACGTGACTCCTAATCTAAAAAACAAAAAAAAATCAAGTTCAACAGAGGGTACCTATTTTGTGAAATCATCTCCTCATACAGTTTTCAACCCAGAACTTTTAAATAAACAATGTGTATATGTGGATAAATAATATGCGCAAAATATATTTTTCGAACCCACCCGTGGCGTCAAACCTTCTAAAATATGTTAATTCCGACGTTGATGACATTGTACTATAAGATATATAATTATAGTAATAAGCTACATATACGAAGCGCCTTTCAAAGTTTTACAAAAATAACGAATCAATGAATTAATGAAATTGATGATTTTGACTTATATTTTCCAAAACAACCGAAAAAAAGAAAATTATTTGGCCAGTTTTTGTCAATTACACCACAGCAATATGACAAACAATATAAATAATTTGAATTATAATTTAGTAAATCTTTCCATAAGGCAACAGTCACGGAGTAAAAACAAATAGTGAAATTGCTAAAATTCTTAATGAAATGACAACTTTGTCAAAAGTTCAAATCACTGTCTCATTCAACTAAATCTTATCATTTGTCATAGATGAGACAATTTATGTCTATAAATATTTATTTTCATATCTGTATGTTAGACAATATAATTTGTTTAGATCTGAAGTTCTCTTGAATCTAAATATTTCGATGAATTAATCATCCAAGGAAAAACCTATTTCTGTTGCACGTGAAATTCAAATAAATTAAAAATATATGTATCTTCATTAATCGTAAATTCGTCATTAGTCGGTTAAACATGTTAATTGATGGCCACTAGAAAAAGTACGATAACAATGTGTTTATATATATATATATATATTTTTTTTTTCATTTGTTTTGCGTTATACCCTCAGACTTATGTTCGCCATGTGCAGCTCGGGGTTGCAGTTCCAGGGGTTTGTTGATTATCTATTGTTCCTGTTTCAACTTTTCAGTTTATTTTCTGAAAGAAAAAAAAGTTAAAAAATCGGCTTTTCTTACCGCTCACCCTTCACCATCTCTATTACTGTTGAGGTCAAATTCAGTTCTCTTTGCTTATCCAGAAGTTTCATTTGCAAATGACTATTAGGTTTATTGTGGTTTTCAGAGACCTTCAAAACTATTTTCCCATAGGGTATTTACCTAAATTAAATGGCAGTCATCTTGGATTTGGTGCCGACTACCATGACCGTTTCTTAGACGGGGCAACCAACGACTATTATCATCAAGATTCATTCTCATTGGCGGTGTATTTTCAGAACAGAAATATTTGAGTACGTTATTATGTAGGGCCCAATGTGTAAACAAAGTTTCCATCTCTCAGCCACATTGCATGTGATGTGGACGTCATGACATTTTGGTAAAAACAATCATCTATGAACCATTGTGAATAAGTTTTGTTTCGACCTGCCTTCTAGTTCCACAGAAGATCTTAGAACAAAACATTTACGACGGACAGATCACCTACTTCAAATGATGACAAACGCTTACACTGGCTAAAGTTTGTGGAGCTTAACACAAAAACAAAACAAACAAAACTTCTTTTTCGTTGATTAAAATAAGCAAATGAAATTGTATTTGAGTAAACCATACAGTAGGATGGCTTAACAGATGACCTCGTTTAAAAATTTCGAAAACAAAATACAATCCAATATAAATAAATAATATTCTTTATTATTATCATTTTGTTGTCGAAATGCCCATATGCAGAAATTAAATTCACAGTAACTTCGTTATCAAGTTTTTTGAAATAATTTTTCACAGTCTGCTTTTGTTAATTTTCATGAAAATTGTTAAAAAGACATAGGTTCTTTAAAACTGTTTATGTTTTAAAATAAATATTTTTTTCTTATTGTGAAAAAATGAAAGAAATAACAAATTACCCAAGTAACAGTATCTGTAAATGAGTTAATATCATCAAACATATTAAATACATCATCTTCCCATGTACCGACCATCTTCGGATATTTGTATTAGTTTTAAAATTAAGGGAGTACGAGTCTCAGAAATTTTGTAATTTGAATTAAAATTCTGACCTTTTGTATTGAAGAGCACTGCTAATGGAATAACTTGAGCAAAAAATTTTGAAAATCCATGAAGGAATTTCTGAGATATAAGACGTCAAAATTTTGGCGGGAAACAGTTCTCTCTAGAGTTTTCCTTTAATTTGCATAAGATGTTTATATGCATTTAAATATATGAAAATATAATTGGAAGTTGATTAAATTTTATACACTGTCTATTTTATACATTTTAAAGTGCCTTATGACCAAGAAAATATGATCCATGTGCAAAAAAATTAACACTGTTTTAATGGGTAAAACCCGAGGATATCGAATGCTTCTGAAAATCTGAGGCTCGTACTCCCTTAACTTCATTTGTGAATCCTTGAAATTGTCTTTTGTTTAAAGGTATGATTTTGTCCTATTTGTTTTTGTTGAATTGGTTTTCTGCACATCGTAGTGCATTTACTGTCGTTTCAAATAGGGCCTGTAAGTCTCGTAAAATTTTGGAACTTCCGGGATCAAAAATTGTACCCGGAAGTTACATTTTAAACACAGATATATGACGTTTCAAACAAAAATTTGAACGTCATAATGCTCAGACGTCATGTTTTGGCGGGAAGGGTGTTTGAATTGCCTGTTTATCGTGGATTCTCGTTAGTCACATGACGAGACTTACAGACCCTATAAAGTGAAAAATTACATATTCTATACAAACTTTGAAGGCATTTTCATGGCATATAAGAAAATGCAATCCATCAGATGTAATCAGGGGTTCAAATCCTAGTTTCACTTTCACATTTAACCCAAGAAATGGTCCTGTCATTATTTTTAACGACACAAATTTATTAAAAACTCCAGGAATAAATGAAAGATGTTTCTGGGTACCTAAGATGTGCAGCTTTCAAATTCTGTGTAATGAATGTGAAGAACTATTTCTCATCCTCGCTTAGATTTTGGAACTAATTGAACGCGCAACTCGAAGTATTTCTTCTTTTGGTGATGTGATACCTAAATCGAGATGCTATATCTTTCTTGTCTAAAACATTGTCTATTATTGTGACTGTAATGTATGTCAACATGGAAAATAAAATTTGCTGTCATTCTACCAGGGATATTTACTATTTTCCCCCTTTTTCTGAAATAATTACATAACACCAAATATTCAGCGTTAAGAGGATAATATAATGCTTTTCTGGACAGATTTAGCTAACAAATTAGCAAATAATTTGACAAAGAATAGGGATTTATACCAAAAACAAGATGGGACGAAAATCTAATTTTTGTACATTTGCAGTAATTTGTATCATACCACCATTAATTTTTTCCTATTTGTCTTTGTAAAATCGAGCATTTTGTGCACATCGTAGCACATTTACTGTTGTTTAAAATAAAGTGAAATTTTTAACTGATTAACTATACAAATGTATAATGTAGTTAGCTCTCATACAAAATTTGAGGGCAACTTTCATGGCATATCATTAAATGCACTCCAACAGAAGAAGTCAAGCCGTCAAATTATAGTTTAACTTTAAGTTTCGACCCACGAAATTGTCATGCCATTATTGTTACCGAAATTAACAGATTGCTTATGATTGTTGTTCGCGGGTGTCTTATAAGAAGCATGAGATGCTTACTCTACCGGTACACCCGATCTTACCCATTGTATTTATGGGGTCCATGTTGTTCATCTTCGCGTTGTGTCCTCATTTTTCTTTTCTGTACCTTACTCACGTTATGCCTTTGTTTCTTTGGGTTTTTTTCGATGCTGTCATTGTCCTTTTAGACAGGTTGTTCGGTTTTCTCTTACTTTATTAAAACCTCTAGGAATAAAGAAAGATGTTTCAAATTACAGGCAATTTTATGTGATGGAATAAGGAGAACTACAGCATTTCTCAACACTATAGGAAGATCTGTACTCCATTAAATTTTGGAACTATTTGAACATACAACTCGGAAGGATTTCTCGTTTTGGTGGTGTGATACCTTAATCGAGATAATTAAAAATCTAAAACACAAATGGAAAATTTGCCAGTCTTTATAATGGTCAAGTTATTGCGATTGCAGATTCATATTATTATTTTGGGCCACAATTTAATTATAACGGAACTTTCAGGCCACGTTTGTCATATAGCTTAGATTTCAAATGTCTACCTTTGTCAATGTACAACAAAAGATCCAGGTATGAAGCTGAAGTAAGTTTATCAGTAGTTTCTTTACTTACAACTCACTTGGGTGTACATATACCTTACATTTTTTATTATTAAAAGAACGTCCATCGTTTATGTAGTGGAGGACTTCCCTTTATGTTTTGTTTTGTTGGGGTTTTTTTGGTCTTTTTTTAGGGGAGTTGGGGGGTTCGTTTTGTTTTTTGTTTTTTGTTTTGTTTCTTGTGTGTTAGAACTTGTAATAACAGAAAGGTTAGCATAATGTCTTCTGAAATACCTCCGAACTCTCCAAATTCGATTAAAATGTTGTCGATCAAAATTCAAACGTTTTGATTGTACGTCTTTCTTAGTATATTTCTTGTTTGACTCAGTGTGTTCTTGACAATATGTTTTACCTATAAGAAGATGTATCTGCTTATAAAAATACTGTATTAGTTTTCTTGTACAGCAAAGTTGTATTAAGAATTAAAGAGTAGAAAAATTAAAAGTGGAACGAGAGAAGAACCAATGAAAACCATTTGTTTTCAACATAAAACATAGTTTGGTGTAATCAATATTGTGTTATGGGCCAAAGGTGGGGTATTAAAAAAGTCTCTGCGATTGAAAAAAAATGAACTCACGGTTTTAAAAAAAAAATGAAGGTGACCCGTCGCCACTGCTCACATGATTAATTTTGATCTTTGATGTTTTCCTCCGTCTATTTCAATAAAATTGAGAATGGTATAATTTCGGACAACAGTTATTTTAGCGAAAATAAAATGGGCTAAAATTGTGAATTTTGTGGACGTTGCTTTCATGTTAGGTCAGCAGTCTGTTTTAAACCCATGACAACATTTATCATTATTGTCGGAAATTATATAAATTAGTTTTAAAAATTTTAGACTAAAAGAATACACTTGAGGTTGAAATAAAGTGATAGAATTTATATCATGAGCATCAAAACTTTTAATTTCAAATTTTCTATAGAAATGATGCATGGTTAAACAAATCAAATTAACCTATTACTTGTACTTTTTTGTAATATTTGAGAATCATTTCATTTTTTTATTTCAATTTTTTCGTCACAGAATTAAAAAATACTACTTAAACAAGAGTATGTTGTCCACAGCTTGTCGTCGTCACTGCAAAGTTTTACGGTCGACATCGTTATCCTGTGGACCGCTATGGAATATTTGTATCCCAGATTTCATTAGATCTTTACATTCAACAGCTCAAGTTTGTTTTTTTTTCTTTACTGTATTTGACTTCATTGAAGGTATACACCGGAATGGACATGTTCAATACGCCATGTGTCGTGTAAGTACTCTACCGATGCGCCTAATCTCATCCACGATTTTTTAATTGGGTCCGTATTGTTCATCAGTATGTCAGTCCCATTTTTTCCTCACTTTTGAGACACAGCAGTTCCTATTTTTAGCGGTGTGAGATTTTCCTTGTTTTACACTAGTGTAAGACAAAAAAGTCATGAGCAGTTTGCCTTCATATTTTGTGTTTGCACATTCAAGGTTCGGTAGTCTACATCCGTCCTCGTTAGTGATCATAAGTTGAATTAATATATGTATTGTAAAATTGTTATATCATTTAAAGAAAAATTTTACTGGAAAATAAAACAAAAATCTTCTTTAAAAATATGGAGCACCCGGTATATATTCATGATTTTATGACATTACAAAAAGGGACATAACTCCTTGTGTAAACAGACGAAAAAGGGGCGATATTTTTGCATGAATTTTAGTATATTTTAGGTTGAATACAGTGAAAAATAAAGAGATATAGAAATAGAGAAATGGAGAGAATCTCAGAAGCACTCGGGTAAGATTTCAATCATCTCTAACTCAGCAAGCTTCGTCCAAGACTGGAAATCTTACCCTGGGGTGTCTGAGATTCTCCTGTCTCGCACCTGTCACTCCCGGTTTTTATGGGAGATGGGAGTTCACACTATGAGTGCCTTAGTTCTTAATGTTATCTTTTCATTTCCGTGTATTGTAGCTGTCTCATGTCCCTGTTTTGTCTTTGTTTTTCTCTGTTGCCATTCTTGCCATGTCTTTGGGCTTCGATTTCTGTGGTCATCGCTTCCCTTGTGCCTTAGGTATTCTACTGCCGTTGTTTCCCCTGGTGTTCGATTCTTGGTTATTTTTTTGTGTCAAACTAATTGTCTTTGGACTATCCTTATCTGTATTGACGTTTCGGTTCTCCATTACTTTTCCGAGTGTTGTTGGTAAAGTAAAATCAAAAAGATCACAGAACACCTATAATGGCTGAAAATTAAAATCACAGGCAACAGTCCATAAGGGACCTGCACCTGCACATGTAAATCGTACAAGTTGTGATTTATATAGACGGTAGGATGGAGCTAGAGGAACTTTTGTCGTCAAGAAAAGGAAAATTTGTAATAGTGAAATCAAAATCCTACCTTTCATCATACATTTTATTTTATTTTAACAGAGTCAATGATAATAGTTAGATCCAGAAAAGGATGGCATTTAGAGTCATTTTTTGTTTTACTAAGTTTCAGTTCGTGTGGGTAATTTATGTCGATATAATCTTAAAATTGAGGATTGTCAGTTGTAAAGATGTCTTCAATATATCTGCTGTTATCATTGAAAATATAAATGAGTGTATCACTACTTTGTACGGTTCTATGATGTTGTTATTTTTTCATGAAGTCTCGTTCGTAACAGAACAGAAAAGATGTGCAATTTGTACCATGGGATTCGAATGAACTATTGATAAATAATCTTGCGTAGTTGTCTGGAAAGAGATAAAGTATTTTATACCCCCGCTTTGCGGGAGGTATATAGTGTTCATGATGTCCGTCCGTCCGTCCGTCCTTCCTTCCGTCCGTCTGTCCGTCCGTCTTTTTGTACCCAACAGCTGGTATCCATTACTCCTCTTAAACCTGTGACTGGAATTTCATGAAACTTATGCAGGAGCTTAATTACATATTGTAGATGTGCGCTATGCTTTTTGTTTTCCAATAATTCCCTTTTTTCCAGAATTTTGACATGTTTTGGACTTTGTCATTTTAACTCTATGCAAACCATTTGATGACCACATGGTATCCACTAGTCCTGATTAGAATTTCATGAAACTTATGCAGGAACTTAATTATATATTGTAGACGTGCACTACGATTTTCGTTTTCCCATTATAACTTTTTTCCATATTTTCGACATGTTTTGGACTTTGTCATTTTAGCTCAATGCAAACCATATGGTGACCACATGGTATCCACTACTCCTCTTAAACCACAGATTGGAATTTCATGAAACTTATGCACGAGCTTAATAACATATTCTAGATGTGCACTATCCTTTTTTCAATAATTCCCTTTTTATCAGATTTTTGACATGTTTTGGACTTTGTCATTTCAACTCAATGCAAATTATATGGTGACCCAAGGTATCCATTACTCCTCCTAAATCACTGATCAGAATTTCATGAAACTTATGCAGGAGCTTAATTACATATTATAGATATGCACTATGCTTTTTGTTTTGCAATAATTTCCCTTTTTCTAGATTTTTGACATGTTTTGGACTTTGTCATTTAAGCTCTTTTACCTCAATGCAAACCCTATGGTGAATACCTTGTATCCACTACTCCTCCTTGACCACTAATCAGAACTTCATGAAACTTATGCAGGACCTTAATTACATATTATAGATGTGCACTTTGTATTTTGTTTTCCAATAATTCCTTTTCCAAGTGTTACAGAAAATGCAGGAAGAGACGGGGGCGGGGGGGGATCCGTGGCCCACTAGGCCACAGTAACTCTAGTTTTTAGTTCACCTGACCACTATGGGAAAAACATCATTTTCATCAATTTCTCTGAAGCCAATAAAGCAAATTAACTTCACAGGCATGATGCATGCAAGGTCCTTTATAATGATTGCTCATTTCATTCTGCTCCGACAAAACACATGGCCGCCTGCGCCGAACTTACATTTAACATTTGACCCTATGGGAAATACGTCATTTTAATCAACTCTTCTGAAACCATTGAAGCAAATTCAACTTAACTACAGGAATGATGTATGAAGGTCCTTAACAAAGATTGCTCATTTTGTTCCAATCCGACAAAAACCATGGCCACCGGCGTGGAACGTATATTTAACATTGAACCCTATGAGAAAAACGTTATTTTCATCAAGTACTATTAAACCACTTAAAGCGAATTCAACTATACTGTACAGGAATTATTGATGGAAGGTCCTTAACAAAGATTGATCATTTTGTTCAGATCTGGCCGCCAGCGCGGAACGTATATTTTACATTGGACCCTATGGGAAAAACATCTATTTTCATCACCTTCTCGAAAACAATGAAACAAATTCAACCAAACCTAACAGGAATGATGCATGGAGGGTCCTTTACAAAGATTGCCCATTTCACTTCAATCCGACAAAAAAACCTGGCCACCATGCAAAACATTGAAAACCCTGCTGTTCATCATTTTGTCAGGTGAGCGATACAGGCTCAGTCTCTGAGCCTCTAGTTTCAAATTAACATCGCTGTTTGAAGTTTTGTCAACAGGTACAAATACCTATTTTTCACCAAGGTCTTTGAATTAACAGACAGCTTAGAGGGTGACTCATAAAATGATATTATCAAAAATTTATTCCACTGGCGACCTTGGTAATATTTTTTTATCTTTGAACAAATTTTCCAGATCTGAATAGATATTTTGTGAAGGTGGTGATACTAAACACCCATACCAGTAACGATATACATTCGCATTACAAATATCGTCGCGTTTGTATATAGACTGTAGGATGGAGCTAGAGGAACTTTTTTCGTCAAGAAAAGGGAAATTTGTAATAGTGAAATCAAAATTCAACCTTTCATCATACATTTTTTTTATTTTACCAGAGTCAATGATGATAGTTAGATCCAGAAAAGGATGGCATTAAGAGTCATTTTTGCTTAACTAAGTTTCAGTTCGTGTGGATAATTGATGTCGATATAATCTAAAAACTGAGGATTGTCAGTTGTAAAGATGTCTTCAATATATCTGCTGTTATCATTGAAAATATAAATGAGTGTATCACTACTTTGTACGGTTCTATGATGTTGTTATTTTTTCATGAGGTCTCGTTCGTAACAGAACAGAAAAAGATGTGCAATTTGTACCATGGGATTCCAATGAACTATTGACAAATAATCTTGCGTAGCTGTCTGGAAAGAGATAAAGTATTTTATACCCCCCGCTTTGCGGGAGGTATATAGTGTTCATGATGTCCGCCCGTCCGTCCGTCTGTCCGTCCGTCTTTTTGTACCCAACAGGTGGTATCCATTACTCCTCCTTAACCTGTGACTAGAATTTCATGAAACTTATGCAGACGCTTAATTACATATTGTAGATGTGCGCTATGCTTTTTGTTTTCCAATAATACCCTTTTTTCCAGAATTTTGACATGTTTTGGACTTTGTCCTTTTAACTCTATGCAAACCATTTGATGACCACATGGTATCCACTAGTCCTCCTAAACCACTCATTAGAATTTCATGAAACTTATGCAGGAGCTTAATTATATATTGTAGACGTGCACTACGGTCTTTGTTTTCCTATTATTCCTTTTTTCCATATTTTCGACATGTTTTGGACTTTGTCATTTTAGCTCAATGCAAACCATATGATGACCACATGGTATCCACTACTCCTCTTAAACCACAGTTTGGAATTTCATGAAACTTATGCAGGAGCTTAATAACATATTGTAGATGTGCACTATCTTTTTTTTTCAATAATTCCCTTTTTATCAGATTTTTGACATGTTTTGGACTTTGTCATTTTAACTCAATGCAAACCATATGGTGACCACGTGGAATCCACTACTCCTCCTAAATCACTGATCAGAATTTCATGAAACTTATGCAGGAGCTTAATTACATATGATAGATATGCACTATGCTTTTTGTTTTCCAATAATTTCCTTTTTTCTAGATTTTTGACATGTTTTGGCATTTGTCATTTAAGCTCTTTTACCTCATTGCAAACCCTATGGTGAATACCTTGTATCCACTACTCCTCCTTGACCACTAATCAGAACTTCATGAAACTTATGCAGGACCTTAATTACATTTTATAGATGTGCACTTCGTATTTTGTTTTCCAATAATTCCTTTTTCTAGGTGTTACAGAAAATGCAGGAAGAGGCGGGGGCGGGGGGTATCCGTGGCCCACTAGGCCACAGTAACTCTAGTTTTTAGTTCACCTGACCAAAAGGGTCAGTGTGAGCTATTGCCATCACTTGGCGTCCGTCGTCCGTCTGTCTGTTAACTTTTCACTTGATCATCAATTCCTCTTAAACCACTGAAGCAAATTCAACTAAACTTTACAGGAATGATGTATGGAAGGTCCTTAACAAAAATTGCTCATTTTATTCAGATCCGACAAAAACATGGCCGCCAGTGCGGAACTTCTATTTAACATTGGATCCTATGGGAAAAACATCATTTTCATCAACTCTTCTGAAAGCAATGAAGCAAATTCAACCAAACATCATAGGAATGGTGCATGGAAGGTCCTTTACAATGATTGCTCATTTTATTCTGATCCAACTAAAAACATGGCCGCCAGCGCGGACCTTACATTTAACATTTGACCCTATGGGAAAAACGTCATTTTCATCAACTCTTCTGAAACCATTGAAGCAATTTTAACTAAACTATACAGGAATGATGTATGTAAGGTCCTTAACAAAGATTGCTCATTTCGTTCCAATCCGACAATACCATGGCCACCAGCGTGGAACGTATATTTAACATTGGACCCTATGGGAAAAACATCATTTTCATCAATTCCTCTGAAACCAATGAAGCAAATTAACTTCACAGGCATGATGCATGGAAGGTCCTTTATAATGATTGCTCATTTCATTCTGATCCGACAAAACACATGGCCGCCTGCGCCGAACTTACATTTAACATTTGACCCTATGGGAAAAACGTCATTTTCATCAACTCTTCTGAAACCATTGAAGCAAATTCAACTTAACTA